>JAULBZ010000138.1:0-20208 GCA_032360805.1 Neoturris breviconis
TATTACCCAGCATTAGGCACATGCAGCACATACTAATAAGAAAGATAAGAAATACCAAATTTAAAAATAATGTTTTTTAACTAAACTTAAACAAGTATTGGTTATATATATATCCACTCTTAATGTTTGATGTTTGTGTCCAATCACCATTCTGCTCACCAAAATTAAGAACTACAATCCTGGACATAAAATTAGATGCTTTTTGCAAATTTTGACAAACAATACACGCCACAAGTAAAACAAAAATGCGGAAAACAACCATGAGAAATCTATCGAGTAGACTTAAACCTAGTATCCAAGACTTTTGGAACAAATTTCAATTTTTGTGCCATTCGTCTTGTTAATGAAAATTTTAAACTTTTTCTCCAAGTTGAAATTTCGACTTTTTGCAAAAATGTCTATTTGTCTACAGTATTTTTGTCGAAGATTGTCAAAATTTTTAAATAATATCTGATTTTCGGAAATCTTGGTGTTACATGGAAATTTTTTTAATGATTTTTTTGCTAATTTTAATTTGAGTTTTTTTTCAGAAAACAGTAATTTTCATTGATTGTATATTGCATAGTATGCCATACATTGGACGCATATACATGTTTTTATTTGAATAAAAAAACAATAAAATATGCACACAACATTGGGGAACATCTCAAAAATAATCTTGCAACGGATTGGTTTATTTGTTTATCGCAAGCTCATTGACATAACACTCTTCTTCGTAGTTTCATTTTTGTTGAATTTGATAAGAGTTTTAGTGTGTTTAAATCTGCCAAAAAAACTTTTGAGATGGTCCCTTGCTATTAGGTTAGATAGATTAAAATAAAATCAGAAGAAGAGATTTTGGATGTTTTTTTCTCTCCTTTAATGCTTTTTATTTAGATAAATAACAATCACATAGCATCAATTTGAACTTTATCATCACTATTCTCACTTCTCTGTGTAATTTCTCTTTTATTTTAGCATTTTATTAGTTTTTGTAAGTGCATGTCATTACGTACATGCACCTTAGCTCGGGTATTGCCATGCTACCTCATGTCACATGTACCTTATATGCCAGGTAATCAGATATTAGGGTATTATGTTTATTTTTGTTTTTGTTTAGAATCCTTTACACAGTTCAAAATAAGAATGAGTGTGGAGGAGCAATATTTGAGTGCTGATAGTCATACTAAGGAATCACTCCCCCACAGTGATTATTTGTTACATACTATTCAATTATTTATTCTAGGCACTGGTTGCGACTTTTGACGATACAAAGATAATTGAAGAAACTTCTGGAAAAGATTTTGTATCTGTTTTCTCTGCAGCGTTTATTTATAATGTAAGTGGCAGATATAACGGTCAAACTGTACTCAAAAAACACTCCTCCACAGTGATGTCCGAGGATTATCTTGAGACTTAAGTTGACATTCTTACTTATGTAGTTAGGATTTCGATAATCAGTGTTCGAAATTAGTCCAAATAGTTACTGTGGATGAGACATTTCTAAACATTGATTTTAGGCTATTTTGCCACAGTGAAAAAGATTATTTTTTATTTTATTTTAATCCTTAACCCCTCTCAAGGCCTAGGTCACTACTAATTGATGCAATTCATATTGAAGAAAACAGTCAATGACACCCACCACTCTTCGAGATGCCAAATTGATTAATATTGACACCTGGTGGAATATTAAAAACTTAGAACAGAAATAAAAGAGATTTTATTTTTACATAAATAGTAAAATATCAGTCAGCATAAGATTTTCTTGAATGATGTAATTGATTTTACTGGATATGTTGCATCATAACACCAATTGATGTTCAAGCTTGAAATTTTTGATACTGTCAATAAATGCATCATTATGCATGAAGAAACCGTGGAATTATGTCCTTAACCCAGTGGGCAAACACTTATTGAAAGTCTGCAGTAAAGATATTGTTCTAGCGTCTTCACTGTAGAGTTTGAACAAGTGTTTGCCCACTGTGAAGGAGTGGTGTATAAAAATATACCCTAAAATTTGAACAAATTTGACCCTTCTGTTGTCGTGCCATCTTGAAAATATATTAAATTGATATTTACTTTGCAATAGTTCATTTTGATTATTGTGCAACTAAGCCTGAAAATAACTGACAAGCATCACCTATGGAGGAGTGTGTTTTGAATATAGTTATCAGCTGCAAAGTTCAAACCTGTACTCCTCCTCTACAAGTTATTTTTAGGCATGATAAAAAAGTTCATCCGTTCTCGAATCATTTCAATTATTAAAACATTTGATATTTATTTCTTAATAACATCTATGAAGGAGAGTGTTATGACATCGATCTGAGAAATAAGTTTCAAACTTGAGAAGAAGCCAATTAGATGTAAAGTTGCTGATGTGTTGCTCTCATCTGTAATGAACTATTTTCTTTCTAGGATTTGATATCTTTACCTAATTTTGTGGAACATTTTCAAGATGGAAATCACTATCCAATTGCTCTGTTGTGTTTTGCTGAACTGTATAAGAACCATGGAAAGGTACAGTATGATCTAAATGTGACAACAATTTCTACCAATGGAATGCCTTTTTGGGGGGTTTCACAGCAAATTTCCGCCCGGTGTAAATCCGCCTTAAGGTTTCTTATTATATGGAGATCTTACTTTGAACTACTTCGCAGTGGCCAAAAACTTGTTTAAAGTCAGCACTAAGGATGCTAGAACAACGTTTTCAAAGCGGCAAAGACGCTACAGCAATGTTTTCGGCATTGTTTTGGCGCCTTTACTGCAGGGATATGAAATTGAATAATGGAAAACCAATAATCAGTATAAAAAGTTCTAAAAAGTTGAGATCATTATTCTTCTAAAAAGTTGATCATAATTGTTACATACTGTTTTCTTCATACAAACTGAACTTGAAGTAACTGCCGGACATCACCTGTGGATGAGGGCTTTTGAATAAGACTAAAAAAGGTGATGTCTGACAGTGTTGTCAAGGCTTCAATAAACATTACTCTTCCAATGTTCAAAATAAGAAGAAATAATCACTGTGGAGGAGTGATTTCTGAGCATTGCTTCAGGTTAGAAAGCCTGAAGCAATGCTCAAATATCCCTCCTCCACAGTGATTATTTCTTCTTATTTCAAACACTACTCTTCATACTTTACAGGAATGGTTAGAGAAGGCTTACAAAGATGCTAACATAGATTTAAAGTTAACGTTTCCGGTAGATTTCCGATGTGACAATGAACTGTTAAACATAGTAGAAGAGAAGGTTAGCATTGCATTTTAAATCCACAGCCATATTTAATGCTCGAAATAACATCATTGTAGGGAGTGAAAACAATCACTATAGGGAGTGAATTATGAAAATAACTTCAAGCTTTGTATTCTTAAACATCAATTCTTCACAATAGTTATTTACACTTTTGAACCATCTACATAAACTTATCCCTACAAACCTGAATATAATTTACAGACATTACCTGTGGATGACTGTTTTCGAGCTTACGGTAAATCCTGTAATAAGCGCTCGGGCACTTTTAATTTTTTAGAATTTTAGGCGGGGGAGAGGGAGGTACTTAAAAGAAGGTGGTCACTTAATCCTTCCCTATTTTTGATTTATAAAATAATCATAAAAATAAAATTTCTGTGTATTTTTATTTTATTTTGATCTGCTAGCTAACTATAAACAGGAATTTTCCGAACTTTTCACTGTTTTGTAATAAGCGCCTCCTCTCAGAAGAGGGGTACATATAATTTTTTTAAGATTTTAGGGGTTGCTTATAACAGGGTGATGGGTGCTTATTGGAGCATTTACCATATTTTTCGGCTAAAAACTACACTCAAAAACACTTCTCTGCCAGTGATGTAGAGCAGTTATATTCTGAAAAAAATTATAATGACTTTTCCAAAAAAGAAAATGCTGCTTGTACATACCGTAAATGTTAAAATTGACGCTCTAGGTCTTTTTTATCAGGTTTTAGTGTGGGCGTTATTTAAAATTCGGCATTAAAAAGAACGGGACATTAATTTTAAATTTGGCATATTTCAGATTGTTTGAAATACCAATCCTATCTCTTTCCTTCTGTCCTCCCGTCCTTCCGCAACAAATTCTTGCAACGAATCACGCCTACCCTTTTTGAAACATGTTCAAAGTCAGCAGTAAAGACACTAGAACAACGTCGTTCAACGTTGTTCTAGCGTCTTCACTGATGACTTTGAACAAGTTTTTGCCTACTGGGTGGAGGTAGCGATAGTAAGCACAATTGTTAATAATTATAGAAATTAATAAATGAAGCCATTACATTGGTTAAAATTGCCATGACCTTTCAGATGTCACTTTTAACCAATGTAATGGCTTCATTTAAAATTCATGCAAATGAATTCGCCTAGTGGAGATTCGCCTTTATTGTATTTTAGAATTTAGCGTTTCTCTTTCCACATCTCTGCTTAAAAGATGAGTTATTGAAGTTGATGAAGAATGGGAGCAATGAAGAATTGTTATTGTCTTGGATCAAGGTATTTATTTTGTTGTTTGCCTCAGTAAATAAGAATAAAAACAATAGCCTGTCAGTAATGGGCCATAATCTTATCAGTGTGGCCATATTGATTGAATTTTAGAATTATAAAACAAGTTGTTGGACTTCACAATTTTTCTTCTAAAACTATAATTTAAAACTATAGCTATGAAAAATAAATTACACCAATGAAAAGGTCTCAAGGGAAGATAAATAAAAATCGTTTTACATAAAAGCTGTTTCGAGAACTGGTATGGTTTGCTCTGACTTGCAGTTACCAATATAAATTGCATGTGAATATTTTATAAAATACCAAAGTTATGTCAACACTTTTAAATTTTTTTAGTACATCAATAACTCCTGATCAGTCAGTTGGAATGTAACAAAAATCTGACCATCTTTGAAAACTAAATTTCAAGCTTTTTCATATTGCTTTGTTCAGTCGAAACCAATGAAACTTTTCAATTTTAGGTCACTTATATTTTCTAGAAACATGTTGAGGGTAAAGTCGATGAGAAGCTCTTAATCCATATGATTGTCACGTGTGCTGTTACCATAGCAACACTCGATACCCTTACAAATAGTGATCATGCGCAGAAACCAGAGAAAGAGTTTCAAGAAAAAGAAAAGGAATCTTTAGATCAGTTGAAGTTGATTTTAAAAGAATACCTTCATTTAAATTCTACCATGCAATTAGAAACAATTTATGCTTTGCAGATATTTTGTTATGAAAAAGTCTTCCCCAAAGGTTAGTAAGAATAGTTCTCTGCGAAAGCCAAAAGAAGATATTCCATTGGTAGGAATTTACGTCACACATTGTGTGACGTCAATATCTACTAATAAAATGTCTTCTTTTGGGTTTCATCGCAAATTTTTCTAAGCGTGTCAAAATTTAAAGTTTAGATTTAGATAATTGGGACATGGGAACAAAGGCATTCATCAACTTTAGGTTCCATCATGAAAAGCCTTCACCCAGTGGGCAAATTCTTGTTCAAAGTCAGCAGTAAAGACGCCAGAACAAAGTCAAACGATGTTCTAGCGTCTTTACTGCGGACTTTGAACAAGTTTTTGCCCACAGGTGTCAGGTGTTTTCCAAAATTGACCAAGATTTTATTTCTTTAAAATGGTCTTCCAAAATAATTTTTCAATTGAACTCAAATCACCACCAATCGATTGCAAATTTCCTTTAGTTTGCAATACATTGAACGATTCCGAAGATATATAGAATACTGTGAGGTATTTGAACCCTGAAAATACGACTCTACTCATAGTACTAAAATCAGTTAACAATAAGATGAAGGGTGATGTGTGAATAAACCTCCTATTGATTGATTTCTTCAGTATGAAGAAATCATTAAATTACATGATCTCTACTCTCTCCCATTATTTCTCTTTTTTAGAAATGTTGTTACGGCTATTTATTATCTTCTATAACTTGGAAATAATTGAAGAAGATGTTTTCTTGAAATGGAAAGAAGATATTAACGATACATATCCAGGAAAAGGGAAATCTCTCTTCCAGGTAAATATTTGCTTCTAATGCTTCGTATGGATGCAAGAAGTAGTGAATACCTCTTGCTGTGTATATACATTCTCTGTATAGTATAAAATATTCATTCACCATGGTTGCACTGGCTCAGAAATTATTTTTAAATCTTCAGACGAGAGTTAGTATGGAGTGGTGCCAGTGTATTGTGACACAATATGAAACGTGGTTTTCGCACCCTCTGCAGGAGCTATGCCATGCTGCCACGATATGACAAGCCTTTTTCGGATTAGAATCACCTCTCCTTGCTCTGGATCTGGAACTCCCAAGTATGGAATGCAGGGTTCTCACTTGGTCATAATTTCATAACTTTCAGAATTTTTAGTGTGAGAAGCATACACTCCTGTACCTAATTGTAGGGGGCTAATAATAGGAGGTCTGCATAAAATCTGAAAATTCTCAAAAGGTGGGAGTGTTTTTAGGTCAAACCCTTATAAAACTTGTGCCTAATATATGGAAATGGGTGGCATTTTTTTGCCAAAACAGGGATTTACGATGGAACCCAAAAGATCACATTCCATTGGTAGATATTGATGTCACTACGGAAAGTTCATGAAATTTACTTTATAAACTTGAATATAAGAAACCGATATAAAAACACACCTGATCTACCGTTTCGTTGAACATGCTTATAGACGTTTTGCTTATAGAATAAATGTGTATTTCCGCCAGTCCATGTTATTCTTTAAATGAACTGCTTCATGTGTGATAGCTGTGTATGTGTGTATATTAGTACAGATCAGATTGTCATTTCGTATGCAGCATCTTGTTAGGAGCAAAAGTTTTATGAAAATATTTTTGGCGGTCAATATAGATCCAAAAATTGAGGGTGGCATTTTATTTATCCCTGTTATGACATCATCAAAGCTCACCTGATTGGATAGAGCTCAATAAATATTCAAAATTGATATATATGTCAGGTGTTTTTGTATAATTTCAAGTTACTGGTGTTTAAAGATTTGTGACGTCATCAAGGGGGGGTAATTAGGGTAATTTTGGCCAAATTATAATAATATCTCCAGAAGCGTTAAAGCAAAGTACAAGTTATATACATCTAATCATATTTACTTTTTATCTTTTTTTCGCCTTTAAAATCTTTCTGTCCCTAAAATTTGGCAAATTTCCCCTAAAATGTATCTTTGTTGACCCCAAAAAGTGTCTTCTTGACTTAGAAATTACTCAAATTACCTTACACAGGTAAACGACACGCTTAATTAATAACACATGCATTTAACGCGAAGGGAATTAAGGCGAATTTTCGAAAAATTACAAAATTATGCATAAAATTAACGCGAATTACTTAAAATCTTAGTAAACTGGGCATGAAAATAACGTGAATTGGGGTTTAGAGAAGATAAAAAAACTGTATTTTTGACGTATGAATAGGTTTTCTTTCAAAATTATTTGTAAGGATTCAGGTCTGTGAAAACACCATTTCTGGCATTTTCAATAGCCTCTGTAATCCCAGCCGCTTTAAAGCCATTTTTCACAATGTCCGTCCTTCATTTGTTTTAAATTAACTAACTATTAAATTGGGATGCTCCAGTGATAATAAAGTCTTCTAAAGTCTTCTCGTCGCTGAAAAAAATGAAGTGGAAATCAACCTTGATATTTGTCATAACCCTTTGGACATATTTTCATAACTTTTGTGGATAAAAGGCATAATTTGTCATATCTTTTAGGCAAAATACGGCATAATTTCATATTATGATTCCGGATTTTGGGTTGGGAATCCTGGGAATGGCTCTCTAGTCACTGCTGTGACAACCCGAGTACCTTCATTATTGGTTGATAATAGGTTTTATTTTTATTAAACTAGGTTAATAATTGGTTACAGTGGTTGGAGACCGCTGATGAAGAGGACGAAGATGGAGAGGATGATGAAGAAAATTAAAAGAAATTTTAACTAACCTTCATCCGAGAAGAAAAAGAGTAGTGAACAGAAATAATGATAAGAAAAACTAAGTCAATGGTCGGAATAAGAGCAAATAAACACTGCGGATGTTTTTTTATCTTGCTATCTGAACTTTATTTAAAATATATTTGTGCGTGAATTTGTTGGGAAACTATAAATGTTTTGGGAATTTTGGTAGATGTGTATACATTGTACATAGATCGAAATGAACAAAAATAACGTCTATTAAGGAGAGTACTGAGTTAACGATCTTCGAAATATTTGGTTTCTTCCCACGGAAGAAACCAATCAATTGCAAGATTGTTTACATAACACTCTCCTCTGCGGATACATTTATTTCGATCTTCGTTGTAGTGTTTTTGTTAATTTATTAAATTGCAAATGTGGTGATGTGTGTTAGTATTTCCTTCTTCTTCGATATTTCTTCACGAAAGGGTTGCTTAAATAGGGCCTCTGAAGACGTGTAAACATAGTAAATGAAATATCACTCTTCCTCGCAGGCACTATTACCAGCTAATTGCATCCCTTGTTCTCGTCGAGCTTAAACGAATTGAAAGCATGTTTTTATTTTCAACTGAGAACGTCATGAATGACATCAGCCTTTTTAAACTGTAATCTATGGTTAAAGTTTGATATCCACTCGGCAAAAGCAGATATTCCATTGTTAGAAATTGACATCACATGATTGCGTCAGACACGATTTCATAAACCATCGTTTCCTTCCAAGTTTTTAATCTCCTCCCAGGGTATGAATAAATATATGCAGTTCCCAGAGTCGAAGTAAGAATAAATATCTGCAGACTAAGAGCCTGATTGGTTTATTTTAATCCATGTTTGTTTTATTGTTTTATATGTTTTATAATTTGATGTTGCAAAACTAGTGTCTGCGAAGAAGAGTGTGGAGCCAACGATCTTGTAATGTACTTTAACCTGGGAAACTTTCGCGGATTTTAGGCAAAATTCATCATTCGCGAAAGTTTCTCCACGAGAAATGTTTCAACTGCACGATATATTTTATGACGCCTACGCTACTGACATTTAAATTCGTGATATCAACTTGGAAAAAAATTGGAATGATTTCAAGAGTTATCATCTTAGAACCTAGCCAAGTTTTCGACGTAAACTACTTAAAAATTACTAAAACCTTTCCAATTCGCAAAAGTTTATCCACGCAAAATCTTTCAAATCGCTCATTCGCGAAAGTTTATCCACCATAAAATGTAAAAATTTCCCAAATTTTTGACCTCGCGAAAGTTTATTCGGTTAAAGTAGTCAATTGCAAGCTCGATGACATATCACCCTTCTTCACAGACACTCTTCGGTGAACCATTAAAACTAATACAAAAATATATTAATCAAATAGATTTGTATTCCACCGCTTATCGTCTAAATGTTGAAAAAAAGACATTTCATTGGTAGAAATAAAAGTCACGTAATGTCGTTTGACGTCAATTTTTACTGATGGGTTGTCTTTTTCTACTACATATTTAGACTAGCATCGTCTCTCCCTGGCCATGGAGACGGCGTTTCCGGGTGCTGTGTTAGAATTCCCGTAAATTCCGTGATATCGATATACCGACAATATTTCCGAAACCGACTCCAGTAACTGTAGTGAATAATTCACCCTGCTAAAATCAAAAAAGATCAGTGCTCAACCTCGTTCCCAGGGCTTCTTCTCTCTTGACGTTTAACGCTATCAGTGCTCAATGAAAACTAAGGCAACCAAATTTTTTCACGGGTCAAATTTAGAATTTTTCACGGGTTTTAAATTTTCGTGGTGCAGCAATAAGAACTTTTTGTGGGTTTTTTAATTTCGTGGTGCAGCAATTTCAGATTTTTTTAAACAAACTAACACTCATCCAACATATTCGTTTGCAAGGGTTGCAATTTTCGTTGGAGCTATAAAAAAATTGCGACTTTTGTAGGATTTTTTGCGAAATTAAAAACTCACACAAAAAATTCATGAATTACAACATAGCAAAATTAAAAGCCTGGGAAAAGTTTTTGTTGTGCTTCACCGCAATATTGTAAGTTAGTAGCTATACAGCATTTGAAAAACCATTAAAAAAATCTGAAATTGCAAAAAATAATAGTCAAAAGGGGCTGGGGACGAGCTTGATCATTATGGTAACAGTCCCCCTGATAAAATAAGCACTTGTCACCGCCACGCACTCTTGTATAATTATACCTAATATACAGCCCAGTGAGCATAAACTTCTTTAAAGTCAGCAGTAAAGACGCTAAAACAACGTCGAAAGACCAGCTTTAAACCACTGGGAGTAAACATAGTACCATAATTCAAATTGTGGAAAGCAGCAAGTTTTTTGCCAAGACTGGATTAAGAGACAGAAGAGGAAGAATGCATCATCTTCCTCCCTGCCATTAACCAGCACTGAAGCTTGCTGCTGTGTCATTTAGTCATAACACCAACAATGAACAATACTAATACTATCAAAGAGCTAGCTAGCTACAGCGCATGCAGCTGGTGGCAGAAAGGGAGCTAGGAGGTTAGCTAGCTGATTATCAGAAGGGGAAGAGACAAATATTTGCAGAGAATAAAGGAAAGAGTGGATAAAGATTTTCTCTTCTTGCTCGTTGCATCTTGACAAAAAATTAGAAATGGTACTAAAATTAAGCTTAGATGTTTGCAACCATTTTAGTCCGGAAAGTATGTGCAAAAACGTTCTAATCTCACGGCTTACGAATTAGTGTTTTCCGAAGCATTCAAAAGAGGATTCTTAGGGCTAACTCAAAAAATTGTTTGACACACGAAAAACGTGCATTCCAATAATTATCTGCGCGGAGCGAGAGCAGATATTGGTTAGTCGTGGATTATGATGATCCTGGACAAAAGTGACAAATTTTAGCCTGATTCCAGTATGAATAAATATAGTAACAAATTTAGTGTTACTGATTGTAGGGAACTCAGGCTACAAATCTTTAGTCGAGGACCGTGTTAAAGCCTAATACCAGTAAGTGAAATCGAGACATTAATTATGGTCGAGTTGGCTTCAAAATACGCACCAAAACTTGGCGAGTGTTTCGTTTGTTCGGTCAGTGCGAAATCTAAGTTCTAACACAACGTGCCTTTACTCCAGTCTCTTTGCAAAAAGAAGAGAAGAGAGTTCGAAGCTATCTGGTGGAAGTTTGAATTGAACTTTCACTTTTGTTAAAAAAAGCACATATTAACCAATTTCTGTCGTGGTGTTCAGCGAGGAGGCAGCTGATTTGAAATTAAGGGTTTTTCTTTTTTTATTGGCCCATGATCGAAAAGAAGTTTATCTTTGTAGTAGTTAAAGAAGTGCTAAAGTGAAGATTTTACCGCTCGGGTAGGCTAAAAGCAACGAGATTAAAATGAAACCAATCCGTGTAGCTAGCTTTTTTGTGTACCCTTTTGTTGTTGTTTTTTCAGCTCCTGTCATGGACATATTGCCTGTTCAGAATAAATACAGACGGTTGTGAATTTGAATCATTTACTTGTCATTATTTCAGATTTTTGGCCCTAAAGATATTATGTGTATTATATGTGTACTTTTATCTTAGCCCTGTACGGATGAATCGTGATTTTAAATGGTTTACCTAAGTCCTCTGAGCTCTTTAAGAACGCAAAGGAGAGAACGCTTAGCCCCTTCCAGAGAGGCTCTCGTAACGACTCTCATAGTAACCCGATCGCAACTGCTAAGGAACGCAATACCGGCGAGATTGTTCACGCATAGGATGCGTCTAGTTTACATTTAAAAAACTTCGAGATTTGGAGGGTTTTCTTCATTTCCAGAATTAATGTAAATCACATTGATGACTCTTTTTAAACCGCGCAAATTTCAAGACGTATGTCTTTCATGTTTGTTTTCAAAACATCAAATTCTTTGTGATAATGTTACTTTTCGTAAGTTATAACTTGTTTACAAAACACATAATTGTTGAAATGATATGCAAAATAATAATGGACTTTCTCAAAATTTCGCTCTAAAACCTATTTTTTTGTTTGGGTTAAATCAACTAAAATTGGACAAAATTCAACAAAAACGAATCTGTGAAGAAGTGTGTTAGGTCAATGAGCTTGCAATGGATTAATTTTTTCGGGATCATTGACTCAGTACTATCCTCTGTAGATTTTATTTTTGAGACGATATCGATCAGACACACGTTGTTTTTTATAAGCATCACCATTATAAGCAACAATTGACCTTCTTATTTTCAAGACACAAAGTTTTACAAAAAATTAAATGCGTTAAAAGAAAGAGCATGTCCGGAAACGTTGATTAAACAAGTCTATTTAGGGGGAGAGGGGGTATCGCGGTTTGAAATTAAGCACCACCAAGGCTCAGTCAATTTACTGATGCTTATAAAAAATCGGGCGTATTACAAAACCACCGACCAGCAACCGACCAGTAAAAACCGATCACCGACCAACCGACCTCCGACCAGAAAAAAATAAAGTCGCGTTGCCGTTTTTTTTTTTTATATAATTTTTTTTTTTTTCGTAAGCAATACTTCCTTTTCTGCTAATTTTTTTCTCCATATTTACATTCCTTTCAAAGTAAGATTAGGAAAGTAAAACTCTCAAGAAGCGAAACTGAAGCTATTCTAAAGAATTTTGACATTAAAAAACAGTACATTTTGCTGCCAAAAATGCGCCTTAACGTCGTGGAGGTGGTCGGTGGTTTTGGAATACGCCTAAAAAACCGTGTACGATTAGAGTAGTATGGTACTCTGCCAAATAAACGGGGTGGGGGAATTTTACTGAAATTTTGATAAACAGAGGGAGGGGGGGGGGGGTCAATGAACGGGGTTGGGGATTATTTTTTTACAGCCATTTAAGATTTTTTTCTCCAAAAATTAATAAATTAGAAAATTCTTCAAAATTGACAAGCGGGTAAGTTGCTCAAAGTCCGCATTTAAGACCGATCTTTACTGCGAACTTTGAAAAAGTTTTTTCCCGCTGTGCAAAAACTACCGAATGTGGTTACAACTCTTTCCTAGGCCTAGAAACCTAATATATTACAGGAGTTATTCCTCACCTTTCAAGCCATCCTCGATCCCAGCTATATTCATTTCTCATAAAAGAGAATAAGTAGTAGAATAAGCCCCGAGATTGAAGTTGCTTGCTTTTGATTTAGTATGCAGGCACGCCATAGCCTACTCTCGCTAAGAACTGCGGTTCAGGCTAGCGCTTCAGGGTAAAACGACGTCGAAAATTTTTGAATGAACACCGAGGGCACTCTTTCGAGAACTTTTTACCATGATGCACCTACAGGTAATCTCATAGATCCTTCACAACAAAGACGGGATACAGTTGTAAATAGGTCCGTATATGGACATTGTAGTTCCATATGGCAATGCACCTAAATCCGTATTCGTTGACACCAATTTTTATATTCATTCTGATCATTATTTCAAATCTGTTTTCTTTTTTTATTTCGTATAACTTTTAGTAAACAATAATGTGATAAATATTAAAGCACTTTGTAGGAGGGTGATATTTATTATAATGATAACACGTTACATAAAGCAAACATAAATGTAAAAACATTAAAAGAAATGGACGAAGCAAAACAAGAAAAAGATTTGTTTTTAAAAAGGTTTTGGTATATTATATATCACTGAAAAAGCTTTAGATTGCAATTGTTGATGAATTGTTTTCATAACATCCGAAGTTTATAAAAATATTTTCGTATATCTATGGTGAAATTGAGCAGACAAAAACATATGCTCAATGTCCGCAGTAAAGACGCTTAAACAGTGACAAACAACGTTGAACAAAGTTATTACACACTGTGTTATTATGTGATTGGCTCGTGGCAAACATATTTATAGGATAGTCCACTAACATTTTGGTTTTGTTCAAGCATGGCTCACACTGAAATAAGACAAATTACACAAATTTTCTTGGTCACTCTCTTCGGTACGACGGAACCAACTAAATGGAAGATTTATTCCTTATGAGCAAAAACTTGTTCAAAGTCCACAGCAAAAAGACGATAGAAAAATGTCCACTGTGTATGTACGTATACTTCGTTTGTAGATATACTTCATAGTGACCAAATTACGCCAAAATAACATTGACCGTCAATGAGATGTGGACGGTGTCGTCGTTGTTATTGATAAGATTATGCCTGTACAACTTTGAAATTCAACGTCGATGAGAGAGCAAAAAATAATATTTTTCTTGTTATTGCTGCGTTGGGGTAGTAAACAACCTCGCTCTCAGAACTTCTTGTTTCTTCGATTTACCGAGGGAAGTGAAGAAAACTTCTTCGCTGCTCACCGTATTTTTGAAATAGCAATAAACTTTGGGAATGAGGTTTCGGTAGGATACAAAAACCTTACTACCCAGTGAGCGAGCAACAACTTGTTCAAAGTCCGCAGTAAAGACGCTAGAAGGAAGTTGTAAACATTGTTCATTCATATCAAATTATTACATTTGTTGTTTAATGATAGCTTTTTTTGGCATCATGCCAGAATAGTTTGAGAAGCTCTATGGAGAAGAGTATTACTTCATCTATAACTTGAAATATGTTCTTACAGCTGTTCGATCAGTTATTTCAGGAAGATGATTATTTTCAAACGCAATAATAATTGCTGTTTAGACGTCCCTCCCTCTAGACAAAAACTTGTTTAAAGCACGCAGTAAAAACGCTAGAACGTTTTTAACGTTCTTCTAGCGTCTTTATTGCGGACTTTGAACATTTTACCCACTGTGATTGTAGAACTTCGGATTACGAAAACAATTCATCATAAAGTATGAGGAGATTCCCCCGCACTAAACGATCGTTAAAGTGAAACTTTGGAGCAAATGACCTTAGAATAAGTTCTCTACACTTCACCATTGAGCTCTACTCTGCGGCGGAGTCAGAAATTAAGAAGATGAAATTTGAAAATGGTGGTAGCTATTTATTCCCTCTATCCAGGGATACCACTTCTCTAATTGACTGAACTTTTTTCTTCTTTTTTTGCTCTCTTTTCGTCACCATTGAAAAACAATTGTGAAGAATTTGAGTTCTAATGAAGAAATCATTAACTTCTAGACATTTTCACGAATGCTTATCTCGCGAAATAATCATGCTTTATTCGTAAAAGTTTATAAAGCGCGAAAATTTTGAAATTATTAATTCGCGAAAGTTTGTTTATCCTTTAAAATCCAGCTCTTTTTCTGTATTTCAGGAATTTGATGAAAACAATTGTAATAGCAAGGAAGACATCGTCCATTCACGAAAATCTGTTACCGAAATTTATTTAGTAACTTAATTCCGCGAATTTCAGTCGTCGCGAAAGCTTTTCCCGCAAGTTTTTTTGCGATACTTTCTGTGTCTACGTCGCTGTAAAACGTCATCCTTCTGAAGGATACACTATAATGGTTTCCTTGTTATACCAAGACAAGGAAGCCATTGTAGTGCCTCATTTTAAGACGGCAAAGAGCCGACGATGTGGTTTTCTCTCAGCAGTAGGTAACGAATTAAATTTCTTCTTTTTATTGTTGGATACTCCAATCTTTCTTGCAACAGTTTCTCCCAACACTTCGAATTATTCTACAACGGGTTCTCTGGGGAAGATTCTTAAATTATCATGTTCTGTGCTCAATTAAAATATCCTGTTACAAGCGCCGCTTGCAATATCGGATATTCCAGGAATATTGTGCATGCAATATGTAACGACTCGAGGCAATTGGAAATGAGGAATAGTATTCTCACACCGTGAATATAATTTAACGTATCATTATACTTGTCTCCATCGCAAGACAAGAAACAGAGACAATGAAGCGCTGGAAACGAGTTTGCAGTCATAAGAAAAGTTTTTATAGCTAGTTAAATAGCTAATTCTCCTTCACCACGAAATATAGTCCCTTCGACCTTTTGGCGCCAAAGTTTCACTTTTACTAACCATGGTGTAATATTCCAATCCCTGTTTGACCACAACCTCGTTCCCAGGGCTTTTGTCTTTTTGAAACACGGAAGAGCAGCTGCTCTTCCGTGTTTCAAAAAGGCAAGAAGCCCTGGGAACGAGGTTGTGTTTGACCACTGACATTGGCCACTAAAGCCTCATCTCAAAATTTCGCTCCAAAACCAAATTTTGCGAGGAACTTTACAACGAGGAAGAGGTCACTTTTTGTCGGCATATACTCGCCAAAAAATGTCAAGAAAAGTGTTCTTTAGGGCGGTATTACTCGCGAGTAGATGTAAACAAGTAGGTTAAATCAACTAAAATTGACCATAATTCAATAAAATTTAATCTGTATAGAAGTACTTAGGTCAACAAACTTGTAATCTTTTGCAAGATCGTTGACTCAGTACTCTCCTCTGTAGATTTTATTTTTGAGAATGTCCCTAATGTCGAGTATTAATATCCATGAGCACCGTGTGATCATTGTCTGAGCAACATTCCTTTTAATGGCTATATAAATTGAAAGCAAAGTCTACAGTATAGACGCTAGATCAACGTTGTTCTAGAGTATTACTGCAGACTATGAACAAGTTTTTTCCTACTGAGATAAGATATGCCTCCTACATGCCTTATACTATACTTTGATCTACCTTTTAATAAAATAAATTATGCGTAGCCCTGGGAACGAGGAATACTCATTACTAGCAATATTTGGTTACATACATAAGCATTATGTTAAGTGTTTTTTTAATCATTCCATATCGTTCCCAGCCCATCTTACCTGAGTTTCCTAATAATTTTCAACTAAAGACACAAGAAGACTGGTATCAAAGTTTGCTAGTAAACATTTCTCTTCATTAAAAACAAATTAATCGAGTCTTTGATATCATTCCTTTACTTGACGTTAATTTCGAATTTATAGAGCACTCAAAAGGTACACCGTGAGAAGGAGCTAATTATTATATAAGTTTAACAGCAAACACTTTAGAAAGCTTGGTTTATACGTTGTATTTGTATGCAGATTGTTTCCAATTTGAAAATCTGTATTCTCGGAGTCACCCTGCTTTGACCAAGTATATTTAAAAACGTTTCAAACTTGCGTAAACTGAAGCATGAAACAGTAGTTGTACGCAGAAGACCACACCTAGCCGGTAAAAACCTGTTCAAAGTCGGCAAAATAACGTTAGAACAACGTTCTAACCTTATTTTGATGACTTTGAACAGGTTTTTTCTGACTATGCAAATATCATGGTATCTAGGAAGTTTTTTTACGATTTTTAGATTTTAACAAGTTCGACTTTTTATCTAGCGTCTTTACTGCAGACTTTGAACAGGTTTTTGCCCACCTTGTAGGCGTAATAAACCTTAGCTTGCTTGCAACAAAAACACGTTGTTGTTATTAAAGTTTGCCCTCTCTAGCCTCACTTCCACGTAGCTACTTTAAAAGCAAAAACTTACGCGTATATCACGTTTTTTGGTGCTGAGTTCTCCCCCTCCCAACAATCACGCTTCCACTAGTAACAATTCATTGCTATATATCATATTTGCAAAAAACTCCCGCTAAATAATTTACCTACTGCGCATATCTATAAAGAATGTCCGAATTAAGATTTTGCACACAGTCAATAAATAAAAAAGTGAGAAGCTTCATTCATCGGTTATGTTATTAATCTTTCGACATTCCGCCATCTAGAGGTCATTATTAATCGTCATCCGACAAATCCATTAAAATAAAGATTTTCCCCAGCAGGCACTCACCGTCTAGTCAACGTCGAAAAGACGTCATTTTGACGTCTTCTCGAAGTTGCTTAGAAGTGGAATGCCCCCACTACATTATTTTGTTTATTATGAAGTTACCATGCTAAAAATACTCAACATAAGCAAATCAGACGTCGTTTCGACGTTGCGCTGAAGTCGTGGTTTGAACCTTAGTATATTAACTTACCTTGGAACTTTTAATGACGTGACCTTACCCAGCAGGCACGTGCCGCCATTAAAAATCCCAAGGTCGGTTAAAACATTACCGTCCAAACTAAGCCACCATCATATTATATACAATTTTAATGTATTTTCATATTCAAAATGGCGTTTTTTATGCAAAGATTAAAGATGTATGTATAACATATTTTTACGTATATTTTGCAGGATAATTAAGAAACCAGATTGAATGGAAAATCAGTTATAAAGATTTTACATATACATATAGCTACGTGAGATTTTAAACGAACAAGCAGACATACGTGAGATTTTAAACGAACAAGCAGACTTTGTTATTAAAGAGAAGAGGTAGTATATTTTACCAATTGATTTTACTGCATGGAAACTTAACGAAAACTGTGTTCATCTTTCTGCTATTCGCTGCATTAATCGCTGCAACACGATACATAACTCGCTATTGCTCGTTACTCATTCTGAAACGTATTTGGTTTTCATAAAACATTTATAAAATATAAACTCATACCGCACGAAGAACGACCGTTATACAAGTTATGAAAATACTATCGACGGAATTAATTTCAATTGGTGCAAGATATTTACGAAAAACTTTAACACCAAAAACAAGTATATTCCGGAATGAACATATATACAAGCAAATAAACAAGGAAAAAGTCAAGTGTTATCATTGCTCATATTTCCAGTATACGCGGAAGAATGACGAATTAAAACAATTAGCTATACCTGTTGATGAAAATCTGATCAAATCAAACGAAGTAAATAACAATATCAAAATCTCAAATAGTTTAGATGTATCAAACGATGACGATAACGATGATGATGAAGAGGAATATAGACGACGAACTCGTAAACCCCTCGGTACACATTTAAAATCCGGTGCGATAAGAAAGAAACCGGCGGTAAATAAAAATGGAGCTTTTAACGCATTGCTTTTAGTTGGATTATTTATATTTTTAGGAGGACATTTATCAAGTCTAGCAGCACGTGTTTTACATGACTATGAAATTTTTGTATTACCAGATGACGAAGATGAATTCTATTAGGTTTGATTTCCACGTGGAGAAACATTCGCTGTGGAAGCGAAACGAAGACATTCCATTGGTAGAATTCGAATTTATACCAGTGGAATGACTTCTTTTGGCTTTCGCAGCGAATTTTTCGCCTCATTGAAATCAACTATTTGGTGTATTTGATTGTTTATTACGAGAAAATAACCCATGGAAATAATCGAGACAAAACTGAACTGTTGTTCGGAATGAATATTCACCGTTTTACACTTTTAGCATTTCTTCACTTCCACGTGGGTCCTACGGGCTTGCAATTGATTGGTTACTTTTGGTTATTTCGTATAGAAGAAGCAAATCAATTCTAAGACTAGTAATTAGAAGGCTAGACTGGAAATTAGGAATCCATTAGACTGGAAGATACTGAATATTTAACACATGTACAATACACATAAAAAATAAATTAAAAATTAAAAAATTGTGAATCATTATATAAGTCAGATGGAGAAGAGACGCCCTCCAAATTATTTAAATAAATATAACTGATAACCATAATAGGATTGGCAGGGGGAGAGGGTGTCCATCCCTCCCCCTAAGCTTTTTTTAATAAATTTTTTACTAACGCTAATGATTTAAAACTTGGTGACATTTCTTATTACTTCACATCTTTCGGTCAAAGCATGACGTACGAAAAGCTATGGCTACACCTAACGAATAAGTTGCAACAAAAGATATAATCTGAAACCACCAAAAGCATTTTTACTTCAAATGAAATTAATGTCACATTTCAACCGGAACGTGAAACTTTGTCAATTACTAATTATGGCAAAGGAAATCATTTAGACAATTTTTGTCACATGACCAATCTGTTTCCATGGTTTTTTAAATTTCGTGTTTTTCTACGGGTTTTCGGAAAAAATTGACCTTCTTTCTGTTTAAATTTTATAAAACACAAGAATTGTATCAAGAAAGCTTCAATTAGCTCGCAATATCCGAAAACCGAACCGAAAAAATGTTGTAGACTCATGTCATGATTTGAATTTTTGCTACAAATTTATTTATGCTAAAAATGCCGATTTCCCCATTTTTTAAAAAAGATCCGTGTTTTCTTCAGATTTTCGGGACAATTTCGCATGGTTCCGGATTAAATTTTTTAAAATCCGAAAGCTAAGTTAAAATACAAGACTTTTCAAAAACTTAAAACAGAACTTAAAATAGGAAACATCTTTCAATTGTGAAGTACATTGTATTTTGAAGTATTTTGAAGAATACGTTTTTTTTGGTTCTAAAAAAAATATATGTCATCAAAAAAGTGCTGACATAAGCAAAAAAAATAATCATGTCAAAGAATTCCTTTGATGATGAACCATAGTGCTAAGTATCATGAAAGTAACTTTACACGTTCAAAAGTTATTATTATATTAGGGGGGGG
>JAULBZ010000138.1:20236-40098 GCA_032360805.1 Neoturris breviconis
CCCCCCCCCCCCCCCCCCCCCCCCCCCCCCCCCCCCCCCCCCCCCCGAATCCGTCTCCTCAGTTTTTTAGCCTCAAATAACCCCCGTCCTATTAGGGTTAAAAAGAGTGTTAAGTCAACAAACATTTTTGATATGTAACCATATCACGTGCACAATCGACCCAGTTTTCCCTTCAGACTACAAGTTTTTACACACATGGGTTGAGCTCGCATTTTTCTCCGTAATTATTTCAAGATAGAAATGAGACGCCATGCAAATTATTTATTTATAAAAATAATTACTGTTCTGTTAAAAAGAAGAGTATTATGGCAATGAACATGTAATTCGACTGGCTTCTTCGTTACTTGGAAATCAATCACTAAGTTTGAACTATTTCTTCATAAGTAATCAAATTATAAACCTTACTAAAAAATACATCGTCTATCCCAGTGGCCAAAAACTTGTTCAAAGTCCGCAGTAAAGATGCTAGAACAACGTCATTCGAACGTCATTGAACACATATTTTCCCATTGAGATGTAATCTAAAAGAAATCTTATTAAAACATGTGGGTGACACTTGTTCCAAGGACTTCCTTCGAAATGTTTTGATAGGAAACAGATGTCTATTTAGCCTTGGATCGACTTCCCAGTGGGTAAAAACTTGTTAAAAATTCCGCAGTAAAACGCTAGAACGTTTTCAACGATCTTCTAACGTCTTTACTGCGGAGTTCGAATAGGCTTTTGTCCGTTGATCGTTGACTCAGTACTCTTCTCTCTAAAGTTTATTTTTTTAAACAGTATAATACCTCCTGGTTATAAAAATTAAGTATTTGGCATAATTACAAAAATAGTTGAACCAATAGGTAGATGCTGAGCATACCACGTGATAATGTGTCAACCAATTATATTGCAGTTAATAACATTTCTATTATGGAATCATTTAACGATCTACTGTTTGATCAGGTGCTTACATGGACATTGATAGAAGATCAATAGGCTAATATTGAACATACCACGTGATCATGTAACAGCCAATCATATTGCAGTTAATAACATTTTCATTACGGAATTATTTAACGATCTATTGTTTGATCAGATGCTTACATGGATATTGATAGAATATCAATAAGCTGATATTGAGCATACCACGTGATCATGTGACAGCCAATCATATTGCAGTTGATAACATTTTCATTATGGAATCATTTAACAATCTACTGTTTGATCGGATGCTTACATGAACATTGATAGAAGATAATTTGAAATGAAGCTGCACATCATGTTTGTTCAATATGCTTGAAGAACAGATTATTTCTTCATCTACGAATAAAAATATCGTCATATTTTAAGTCGGAAAATTATTGTCGGACATCACCAGCGGAGGAGTGTTTTTCGGTATAGTTTACAGCTTTATAGATGATAACTGTACTAAAAAACACTCCTTCACATTTGATGTCTGGCAGTTATTTTCAGGTTTATATTTACTTTGAGTAATCAAAGGGGCAAAAACCTGTTCAAAGTCAGCAGTAAAGACGCTAGAACAAATTTTCATAGCTTGCAAAAAGGATATATTGAGATATTCTAATACTAAACCTTTCTTTGATCCTGGGTGACAAAATTTCTTCGACATATGGCCTTCAAACGTTCACTAAACTTTAACTCAAAACAACGTTCTCCTATGAGAATGACTTCTAATTTGCGTTAATTTGATGTCGAAACGACGCATTTTTGCCGTCACCCGCCCCTAAAGGTTGATTAGGCGGGAATTTCTGTGGGAAAGTCAAAAGAAGTGATAGAAATTGACGTATCATATCGTGTGACGTCAATAACTATCAATGAAGCGTCTTTTTTTGGCTTTCGCGCAGAATTTTCCACCTGATGGATATTAACCAGTAAGACTAAACCTTACCGATGACTTGCACAGGATATATATTAAGATCGTTTAATAGCTGAAGAAATTCATTCATATTTCTGTGTTTTCCATTTAGTTTTTCTTTCTTTTCATAAAGACTTTTGTCTAACCATCTACTTGTAAATGCATTCACATCTATTTCAACTTCTCTCAATAAACAACTCATACTCATCACGTGGTTACTAATGAATAACTTCTTGTTAGTTTTAGTGAAATCTTTATAAGTCACGTGACCTGTAAGTACCATATGTAAAGCTGGTGATTGGTAGGTTACGTTGACCACGTGATTAAATGAATTCATACTATCAATAGAACTTTTGTGAAAATTCATTTCGTCTGGATTGCCACGAAGATTTGAGGGTAGTTTTAAAACTACATGTATATCTGTTAATGTCTGTACAGATTGATTGACGATGTATAGTACAATTGCTAACTCGGTTGGTTTATACACATATTGGCACATCATACGTAAATGCATATCTTTACAAATTTCTATTTGATTTGGTGAATATTTATAATCATTTAAGTCTTCTGGTATACATAATGATAAATTCTTATAACTTTCTAGTGTAGTAGCCAACCCTGGTTGAACAGCTGTAGAATTTGGTTCAACCAGGTCATCATCCAATAAGTTGACTTGACTCGTCTAAATAAAAGAAGTAGATCAATCAATCAACTAATCAACCAATGAACCAACCTAATTATTCAACTAACCAACTAGCCAAAACATCAACCAACCAACCAACCAACCAATCACTTACCAACCAACCAACCAATCACTTACCAACCGGCCAACCACCCAGCCAACCAATCAATCAATCACCAAACAACCGACCAGTCAACCAACCAAACAACCAATCAATCACTAAACAACCGACCAGTCAATCAGCCAACCAACAAATCACCAAACAACCGACCTGCCAAACCACCAACCAGCCAAACAATTAATCAATCACTAACCAACCGACCAGTCAATCCACCAACCAACCAATCAATAACCAAACAACTGACCAGTCAACCCACCAATCAATCACTGACCAACCGACCAGCCCATCAACCAACCAACCAATCACCAAACAACCGACCAACCAACCAATCAGCCTACTAACCAACCAATCAATCAACCACCAACAAACCAATCACGTATCTATCATTTAAAAGCACTGTCAGCAGAAATCGAACATAACAATAACATAACATAACACAGGACACGTTTCAACAAAATTGACATTGCAAAGACAATCAATTACCATAGTCTCTATGGTCACGGATGACTCCTAATGCGAGAGCCAAAAGAAGACATTCTATTGGAAGAAATTGATGTCACACATGTTTTTACTTATGCCTTTATTAGTAAGTCTTTCAAGCTACATTCCCAATGGGCAAAAACGTATTCAAAGTCAGCAGTAAAGACGCTATACTTCGGACTTTGAACCCGTTATGCTCACTGGGTTGGGTGCAAGTCCAAGTCACGAACAAAAAATACATACCAGCTGGTTGCTAGGCAACAATATACTTTGCTGTGTACTAGCCGAATTATTTAGAAAGTCTGATGTATTCATATCATGGGTCTCTAAAAGAGACATGGATTGATGTGTATCACTTATATCAAGTTTATCAAATATATTTAATTCACTCTCCATCTCTGAACTGATTTTTTCTGGACCCTCTTTAGCAGATGTTACTATGTTATTATCATTGTTACTAGGAGTAGAACTTGCTGAGTCATCACTCATATCAAGTAATGATAGAGGTTTTTTACGAGACTTAACAACTCTGGTATCTCTGTTACCCAACTTATTTTTCTTTATTCCACCAGTTTTCTTTTCACTTTGAGTACCAAATAACTGCTTCAACAGCTTTTCATTCGGATCTGGACGAGCTGGATGATCGAGTTCAATCTAGGAGTAGAAATTACTTACGTAATAAACAACATCGTATATTCTAAGTAGTGAGTCAACAATCTTGAATGTGAATGATTCTACTTTGAGAAACAGCCAATCAAAATCAATTGGAATTGAAGTTACCCAAATCTATCATTTGAATCAATTTGACTATTTGTTTAAAAGGTCTACATAGTTTGAGGCCTCAAAAATAACTCATCCACAGTGATTATTTACTCTTATCGACAGCACTGTGTCCTTAACGTTATTTTAAATTCTATCCATGTTGGAATGGTATATAACCAATCCTCGAATAAGCTATAAGAATAAAAGAAAATACTGACACGTGACTTATTGAATATGCGGTAATTTAAACGGAACTGGGAGCTTATGAGTACAGCAGCTTAAATGGGAATGTGGGCAACTTGGGAATGTGGGCAACTTATTCGATTATGTCAACTTAAACAGGACTATGGGCAGCTTATACGACTAGGTCAACTTAACCTTATTCAGGAAGGGCCTTTTGGGGGCTCCATAAAGCTGGGGGAAGTGCAAAACCTCTGATGAAACCATGCTGTATTGTTGAAACTCTCCAGAAAGATGGGTCAACACATAATTAACATTTTAGCATAACTATTTTCCCGATGACGTCATCACTCATGATAACGTCATCATTGGAAAACCAGTGGTGCAAAAAAAATGCTTGTTCCAAAACTATATACCAAAACGTTTTTCAGGCAAAAATAAGAAGAACTTTTTTTTTTGAAAGAAACCAAACTAGAAGATCTTTATTCAGTTTTTCCTGACATATTAAACTTATAAGCAGAAATTCCTGATTTTTTCCTGACATCAAACTTATAGCCAGAAATTCCTAATTTTTCCAGGTTTTCCCTTTCAAGTAAACCCTATGTTTTTATGGGTCAATATATGTATGTAAGTAGTTGTATGTATATAATGTCATGGTCAATCACAGTACTCTTTTTGAAAATTCTATTTTACGCCCTACATGGAAGATTTATTTTACGCCCTACCTGGGAGATTTTTGGCATTTATTTCCAAATAGACAACCTAAGTCAGCGCCTATAATTTAGGTATGGTTCGGAAAATTGAAAAACATTCTGGAGATTTTTATGCAGAAAGTGAGTAACTACACCCTGATTTTGGCCCAAGGATGCAAAAAATAAGGGCATTTTTTAAATGGGTGTTTTTCGCTTGTAACGCCCTTAGTATCAGTTAATTTTATGTAAAAGTAGATTTATAATAGAGAGTAACTACCATTTAATGTAAGAGCTTTTAGTGTTTTGCACAAATTATATGTCATAAGAAGAGATATAAGAAAATTCTTAATTTTTGAATAAAAATGTCAGCAAAATGTTGATTGTTTTGGAAATCTTTTTTATATAAACTGAAAGTACTTATAATAAACTAATTTTGGATAAATTTTAGGCCTTTTCGCACATTCAGATTAAAAATTAAGGAGTAGCGTATTTTTGGCCCCTCCACCAAATCCTGTGTAATGTGTTCACCAAATACAAATGTGTAAAATAAGGTTAAACTCAAAGCATTTCAAGGCTTGAAATAACTGCCGGTCATCACTGTGGAGGGGAGATTTTTCAGAATATTTTTAGCCAATTTGGCTGAAAATATTCTGAAAAAATTTCTCCTCCACAGGGATGACCGGCAGGAGTTATTATTTCAAGCCCTGCATTTTTAACATTATTTAAATCTCCAAAATATATACCTTTTTATTTGTAGACCCTCCATCACTGATACTTTCATCTTTTGAAGAGCTTCCACTAGTATTAACAGATTGTACTTCATTCGATGGTAGTGAAGATACTTCTGAACCTGAACAATCAGCGCTTGTTGTTTGTTTTTTTGCTAATCCACCAAGTGTCCATGGTCTATGTGCAGGCCTAGAATAAGATAAGAAATGCAGTTAATTACCTATTCTTGTCACTTGTATATTTCCTGGTGATCCAGCTCAGGTGGGCGAGACAAAGTCTGAAGCTATGCTCAAAAATCCCTCCTCAACAGTGATTTTTTGCTCTTATCTCAACCTATGTATGTATTCAGTTTACTTTAAAGGTAATAATTTCACGGGTAATAAATTTTTCAGGTTTTTGAGCCAAAAATAAATATGGCATCATCTTAGCCGTTCGCAAATTTTAATTCATCTAATTGAATAAAATCTAATTTAATCAAAAAATTAATAAATCTACCAGATTAAAGTGAACAAGATTAAAAATTCAAACAATAGACAAATAGCCGCCTCAATCCCAGGGTGCATTATTATCTCTTAATACATTTATCGAACTTTATGTAAATTGTTTTTAAGAACTTTAATGGATGTGCTGGCAAGTTTCAACATTTGCACATTCGTGAAATTGAACACCTGCCAAATTTGGTATACAACGGATGTATATATGTATTTACTCAGTTTTTATATTAAATGCACCACTAAAATAAATATCTATATATATAAACTATATAATTTCTGAAAGCTATATCCTAGTCAGCAAAAACCTGTTCAAAGTCAGCAAAATAACGTCAGAACAACGCTCTTTGAACGTTGTTCTAACATTGTTTTCCTGACTTTGAACAGGTTTTTACTGACGGGTGATGGAACTTTCTTAGATAATCTTGAGATTTCCCGCAAAAAATTCCAGGAAATTGCTTTTGGAAAAATGAGCAAAAAGCAACGGACCATCATATAATGTGTCAAGGCATCAAAAGTTGTGTTGAGTTTAAAGATTCCTTGGAGGAATCTAGTGACAACAGTTCAAACTAACAAATTTTGTCTCAATTTTTATGAAAGAAAGAGACCAAAAAACTAATTCTTTTACATCAGAAAAATGAAATTGAGCATAGAAAATGAACAAAGTCTTCATTCATTTGAACCAGGCTTTGGATGGGTTGAATTGATGGATTCCGCTTCCCTCCCCCTCCTTTGAGATCTCAGGATTGGCATAACATAAAGTCATGAAATTTGGCAGGGTAATACTACAACATCTAATGAACATTTTAAAATAGTTATTTTTTGCTGACATCACCAAAAATCACACCTTACTATGATTTTTTTTTTTTGAAAAGTGTGTATTCTTTCAAAGTCTAATACTTTCGTTCTAAAGCTGATTCTTTCATTCTGTTTCGGAATTCCGAAAGTGATACTATGTTTTATAACATACTGGGTTTTTCAAAAAATGGTGAGGTTTTATCAGAATAGGGAGCCAAAATTAGCAAAGCAATCTGTCATGACGTCATCAAATGGCATCATAATTAGCACAAAGATAATGATACAATTAGTCATTGCTGAAGTCATTTGAAGCCTATATGATAAATATTGAATGAGTTATTAACAATTCGTTTTTTTTACTTTTGTAAGGATTTTATGGCAGTATCGAGAAATGGCCAATAAATTTTGAATATCACATGCTATAGCTATGACAATTTCCAAAAATGTGTAAATTAGGATTATACTAAGTGTGACAACGTTTGAAGACTTCAGCGTTTGCAAAAGAAAAGTTATTCAAAAAAATATTGTGGAATCCGTAAAAATCTTACCTTCCATCAGATGATGTGCTCCTAGGAGAAATGCTTCTCTCTGAATCTTTTTTAATTAATGGAGGTGTGGAAGAGATAGGTGTTTCTTTTGGTACGTAATTAAATATTAATCCACCTTCACTTTCTAAATAATAAATTTCAATTTTAGTTGTGTGTTAAAGAGATAATATCGAGTTAGGAAGGTTTTAAAGGGCCCAGTATAGAGTTAAGAGGACCACTATTGGTTTAATCTGTTTAAACGGACCTGTATTGAGTTAACTATGCTTGAACTACTTAATTTTCCTTAATGACTGTATATATGTACTTATTATGCTATATCCTCTAAGGGACCATCTCCAAAATTCGTTCCCAGGGAAAGTGTGCTGAATCAATGATCTTGCAATTGATTGGTTACTTCTTAGGGGAGGGGCACTTATTAGTAGAGGGACGCTTATTAGAGAAACTTTTTAGAGTGGGTGCTTATTAAAGGTACTTCAGGTAATCTATGTCAAATTGACAAGTGACACGCACTGATCATACTCAGAAAATTCTTTTCTTTGAAAATGGAAAATGTTTGGCTAAACAAGATGGCTGCCACGCAGTGAGCATAGAAAATACAGAATTTCCTGAAACTTCAATCGATTATATCTCTCCCAGTATTCATCGTTATGGAGTAAAACTTTCAGGATATGTTATTAACAAGACAAAATTTCATATGGACTTTAGTCAGCAGACAAAATT
Source organism: Neoturris breviconis (assembly GCA_032360805.1). NCBI lineage: Eukaryota > Metazoa > Cnidaria > Hydrozoa > Anthoathecata > Pandeidae > Neoturris > Neoturris breviconis. Next base: position 28,295 of record JAULBZ010000138.1, read on the forward strand.
ATAAAAGTGATTTTGTACTTTTAAGAACCATCTTCAAAATTAGTTTCGAAAAGCAAATATTTTAGCAGCTTTAAAGTAGTCAAAATCAATAAATTTGAGAAACATTAATCTACGATAAAGTGTGTTAAGTCAATGAGCTTTCTTCGGGACGAATAAACCAATCAATTGCAAGATCATTGATTCAGCACACTTCCCCTGGGAACGAACAGTATTGTCATAATTATATGCCTATTAGGCTGAAAATATTCTGAAAAATCTCTCCTCCAGTGATGATCAGCAGTTATTTTAACCCCTGTAACATCACATCAAAATTTAAAGAAAGAAGCTTCCCCGAAGACAATATGAATTGGGTAGCTCATAGAAATCTACTTTTGAAAAATCCCTTTCTCTTAATAATCTCTTAATAATACTCGGAAAAAAAAAAAAATTGGCTACAACTCAAAATATTTATGCTGATAACGATAGCAACAACCCATTCAAACTAATTTGGCAGGATAACAAACTTCATTTGGAAGGCTAAGGGACCATCTCCAAAATTCAAAAAAATTTCGAAAAGCAGTAACAGTCAAAATCAGTCAAAATCAATAAATATGAGAAAAATTAATGTACGATGAAGACTGTTAAGTCAACGAGCTTACAATTGATTGGTTTATTCGGTATGAAGAAACCTTGATTGTAAGATCATTGATTCAGCACTCTTCCCCTGGGAAGTCACACCTTCATCAGTATTAGGTAAATTAATATTTCTTTTATTTTCTATTGAATATGAAGCAGCTCCTTGTTGCAACTCTTGATTAACAAATCCATCAAGAAATGATAATGACGAGTCGATTTCAATATCTTCACAACTCATATCATATGGAAGAACTTCATCAGCATTGCGACAAATGACTATGACTGCTATCATTTCACGATAACGCTGTTGTGCATCGTTTGTAAGCATTGTTATGTCAATGTTTCTGATATGTTTTTGTGGCTCTTGCATTTTACTAAGAATCTTTGTAAGAGCAGTGATAACCCAAGACTGTGTAGTTGTATCTGAAAGCAATATCTTATAGTATTATATCACATTTAAGACAAATTAAATCAAATTTTTGTTTCTTGAGACTATGAAAATTACGGTTTGCAAAGTACTTATGAAGACCATCTGTTAAAACTAGCTCTCCTGTAAGTATTTCCCTTTTTTTTTACAAAACAAACTTTTTTAACCGAAAGAAAGAGGAATTAACGATATCTGAGTTTAATTCGTGAGAAAAATGCAAAATAAATTGCGAATGAGATAACCATCCGTTAAGACCTGTTTCTGCAGCCACAGAAGAAGACACAAGTGTAAATGTAGATGGAGTGTAATGTCAAGGTACATCAGTTTTAAAACAATACATACATGGAAACTCTTGCAGCTGCTAAAGTGTCATAAGTGTGAAACAGGCTTCCCAGCAAGCAAAGACTTACTCAAAGTCTGCAGTTATGACGCTAGAATAATATAAGATGTTGAACTAGCGTTTTTACTGCTGACTTTGAACAAGTTTTTACCTACTGGGTGAAGTGCCTAACAAAAATATCAAGCAAATAATTTACCAGAAAACCTTCTTCGTAATAGTTTATAAAATTTCTCAACTAAGTCTTCTAAATCATAATCTTCTACGAGATCAATATACTCGCCAACCACCCAACAAATAAGTTGTATGAGAATATCAGGTAATGAAGGTTTTTCAATTAAATACGTGTACGATATCACCGCATTTCTTCGTAAATCATCTGTCGCTTCCTCATCTTCTTCGTCTTCATCAATACCTAAAATTGATTATTTTTTCTGGGTTATTTGCACTCAGTGGGCAAAAACTTGTTCAAATTGTACAGTAAAGACACTAGAACAATATCATTCGCCATTGTTCGGATTTGCTTCAATAAAGGAAAGTTGAGAGTTCTTACTTTTTGAGGCAGAAAATCTGGAGGTAAAAAAAACTCAACTTTCGTAAATATTATTTTCGCAAATCTGAAGTACCCAGCCGGCAAAAACCTGTTCAAAGTCAGAAAAATAACGTTAGAATAACGTTCTTTGAACGTTGTTCTAACGTTATTTTTCTGACTTTGAACAGGTTTTTGCCAGCTGGGTAGTGGCATCTTAATCACATCATAATGATGGCTTTTAAAGATTTCATCAAGTTATTAAGTTAGGTCAAATTTCCAACTAAATCACAATTCTATTTCCACATGTCACATATTTCTAGGAAATACTACTTTCTTACAAGATGTCATAGGTCCGCCTCAAAATTATAATCTACTGAGGAGAGTACTGTGTCAACGATCTTACAATGGATTGTTTTCTTCGTACAGAAGAAACCAATTCATTGCAAGATCATTGACCTAACACACTTCTGCACATATTCATTTTCTGTTGAATTTTGTCAATTTTCAGTGATTTATCCTAACAAAAAAGATTTTGGAGCGAAATTTTGAGATGGTCTCTTATATGAATAAGTAAATTTAAATAATAACATAAATGCTCTCCATCATGATGATTTATTCGAATACTTCCGAAATCAATGTACTAAGAATTAAAACCCCGCTTAACGTTTCACATCATTCTTTATTCAAATTGTATTTTTCCTATTCTTATTTGAGCTAATATCAATGACCAAGATGGTAGGGTTGTAGCCTTATCTTTGAGAAAATCACTAGTAAATGTTAAAATTTCACTCTTCTTTGGAAGGGTATTGACTGTCCAATGAGCTTAAATTTGATTCATTTCTTCAATAGGAACAAACCAATCGATTGCAAGATCAATGAAACTCTGCGAATGAAATAACTGTCAGTCATCACTGTGGAGGAGAGTTTTTTCTGAAGATTTTCAGCCATTTTGGCTAAAAATATCCTAAATAATCTCTCCTCCAGTGATGACCAGCAGTTATGTCAACCTCTGGGATCTTCAAACATGACATCCGTCAAGCCGAAAAAAATCTATCAGACATCACATGTGGAGGAGTGCTACAGCTTTTACCTCCACAGGTGATGTCGGACAGTTATGTCCAGGGTTGTCTGTACCTTCCCCAATAATTCTCATCATATTATACGCAACATCCACTTGTACAAGTTCACCGCCTAACTCAAATACATCATTCATTGTTTCAATAAACCATTCATTATCAGGTGAAAATCTAGCAATGAAAAATAATGAATTCATCTCTTTGTCCTAAATGTTACACATAGGGGATTAGGAGATAAACGAATTCTTCTATAAGGCAGTAATTTTTCTCTATTTCTTAGATGTTGGTCTTGTACAAGTTCACCGCCTAACTCAAATACATCATTCATTGTTTCAATGAACCATTCATTATCAGGTGAAAATCTAGCAATGAAAAATAATGAATTCATTGTTTTGTCCTAAATGTTACACATAGGGGGTTTGATTGTTATTTATGTATCATTTGAATGTTACTTATTCTAAATGATTATCTTGAATGAAGTAATTAATCTCAACTTTTTCGACATACCCTGCAGGCACGCAAAATCGTATCAACATTGAAACAGCATCAAAATGACATCATATTGATGTTGTTATGACGTTGATCTAACATTGTGGGTAATAGTTCAATTGGAAAACAACAAAAACTGGCTAATATTCTGGTCATAAATTTGAAATCGTATTATAGCCTTACTTTTCTGCAAGTGTTGTTATACGTGTAACAAGATCAGACTTGACATAATCATCTACAGTTGATCGCAAATAGTTGATAAGCTTCTCACATATAATCTTTACATTGGATGAATTAGTCATTCTATACAATAATTCCAATGTCTAGAAAGAGAGAATGATGTCGAAGTCTATTTTAAAAATAAACAATGGAATCCATTGTAGCTTATCTACTAGGCCAAAGTCTCTATAAGGCCAATAGGTGTACAGCTTGTAAGTAAGCCTTATGAAGATGGGTATTTGAAATACAATGAATAGCACCGGCTCCTTTAAAACATGTATGTATCCCGTTTGTGTTTTAACTCAAAGTAGACGCATCTAAGCATGAACAAGATCGCTTTCAATGGGTATCAAAATGTGTTGTAGTTGTTTAGTGACTAAAATAGGAAAATGATATACCAATACAGACCATTTTGCAGAATATTAAAATTTACATTTTAAGATAGGCGCCTTTAACTTCCTGCTATTTAATCTTGTTCTCACACTAGGCATCATATAATATGAAAGTAAAGTTGAATTTCACATGCCGTAAGCACTCTTCTTCACAAGTACACAAAACTTGAAAGCATCTGCAGTGGAGAGTCAAATAACATTTTAAATAACTCTCCTCCACAAGTTGAATGTATTTGTGGTGGAGTCACATACAATTTTCAACAACAAAGTTTGCACCATTCTGTCTGTGCAGATATGAGATATTAACTCTTATTAACTCTTATGTCAGAGAAAAGCATGCAGGTATTTTTTATAGATTTATAGATTTTATAGATCGTTTTACTAAGCTATAAAAGACTAATTAATGTAGAAAAAAATGTAAAACAAAACGAAAGTTATTATGAATTGTATTTATATTTTTTGATGAGAAGACATCTATCGTATACAAAGAATTCTCCTTGCACGTAAATAATGATAGTATTTAAAAATAATCTAAAGGAAAACCTTTATCCGATATCTAGATAGTGCTGGCCAGAGACATACCCCACAAGAAAGTCATACACCACTAGAAAGCAAATTTCCTACTAGTTCTAGCAAGGTGTAATCTATATATACTTGCAATGTAATTTGCTGGTAAGGAGTCGTAAGTTAAAAAACCTGTCAGAATCTCTCTCCTCCTGCTTACATTTCACCATGTTCGGTAAAACATGGTACTAATCCCACCACATATCCTGCCACTGCATCAACTTTTAGCCATTGCTTAATATCACGCTACCTTTTCAACAAAGAAAAGAAAAAAGGAAATAATGCAGCCAGTTTCAAAGTCAAATGATTGACTTAGTACGTTTCTTCACAATGAATATATACCTTTCTCTTGATTGAATCATCTTGATCATTCAGACATTCTATAACATCTTTTTGATGTTTTGTTGCATATGATATATCGATATGAATTAAATTGCTTAGGGCAGTTATACCTAAAAATAGATCAGCAGGAAAATATGAATTTCAACAAATAAAGGGGTTGAAATAAATGCCGGTCATCACTGTGGAGGTGAGATTTTTCAGAATATTTTTTAGCTAATTAGGCTAAAAATATTCTGAAAAATCTATTCTCCACAGTGATGACTGGCATTTATTCTAACCGCAGAAATATGGTAAATATGAAATCATGACCATAAAAAAGTACAACAACTTAGCAACAACAACACCAGGATTTAAGGCAAGTTCTTATCTATGAGAAAGTACAACAGAAGCACATCATGTAATGCTTGAGACAATCCAGTGGTTGAAATAAGATCAAACAATCACTGTGGAGGAGTAATTTTGTAGCAAAGCTTCAAACTACAATGCCTAAAGCTATGCTCAAAAATTACTTCTCCAAAGTGACTATTTTCTCTTATTTCAAACACTGGACATTAATCTATCTACGATGATGTTTCAACAAAAACTAAAATAAACAAACTTCCATTTCATACAAATACAGTAGAGAAAAAGTGAAGCAAAAAACCAGGTCAATTGACCACTAAGAATGTTCAAAATAAGAGGCAACAATCGCTGTGAAGGAATCCAGCAGATACGCTCAGTAATCCCTTGCACACAATTTTGAGATAACGACTCAGGTCTGGAAATTTAGCTTGGCATTTTCCTGTGGAGGAGCATCTTTGGAAGCTAATTTGCAGCCAAATTAATCTCCAAAGATACTCCTCCACAGGGGACTGAATTTCCAAACCTGACGACTTACCCAAATATTTTAAATTGTTATTATTTGATACGAGAAACAAACCAGCTTTGTTTGCAGCAAATTCAATTAATGCACGATTCGGATATACAGTAGCAACTGTTTTCATACATTCATACACCACAGCTATAAAGAATACTTTAAAAACTAAAAATGTATCCTAACAAGCAAATGGCAATAATTATACAGATTTCCAAATTCATGGTAAATTAAATACAAGTCACTGTAATAACATTTACAGAGAGGACTTCTGAAGAAACTAATCCAAAATATTATAATTGTAGTAGGTCATCTCTATTTGTCTATGACACAAAATCGAAAAACAAACAACAACAACAAAAGGATAGGTAATAAGGCTGGACCGCATTAGACCATCCTTACGTCATTGCTTTTGCCTACCTGAACAGGAAAATATTTACTTTATCCTTAATTCAATTAAAACAAAGATCTGTAGCTTCTTCTCCATCCCTTTTTATGTGGTTAAAAACTTCCAGCAATCAGCTCCAAAAAAATATTTTCAGAAAACTTATAGCCACGGGAATAGTAACAGTGATACGGCTTATGGTATTTATTGTGCATTGACTATTGTGTAAAATTGCATAACTATTTTTCGCGTTTCTATTCTCTATGTGGTGCTGTATTAGCCGGGTGGGAGTGATTCCTTGCAAGAATTCGTTGCAGAAGAATGGAAGGACGGAAGGAAGGAAGGAAGGAGGGAGACAGGATGGGTATTTTAAACAATCTCTTATAAAGATACTAATATATAGAGAGCTTTTAAAAATTGTGCCAAATTCTATTTACTTATTTTTTTAAATTTATTTGCTATCTTCACAAGCCAAGAGCCTGTGTATAATGATGACAAAAATAAATGACTAACCACAACCAATGGTTTGTTCTGTATCCGTATCATCAAGACATTGCTTTAAGATTTCATACATTTTCTTGCTTTCGCTAAAAATTAAAAATGTTTTCACATTGGTCAAACAATCAAGAAATCCATCTCTCTCTCTCTCTCTCTCTAGCAGACTTTATATGGGATCATTATTTCTAAAGGCCGTTCAAATAACAATATGGATGCTACAAAGAATTTAACATGTTAAAGTGGTCGTAATAACTCGATTTCCATTAGACTAAAGAATTGCTACAACTGCAAAAAGAAGACATCACAATCATGATGACAACAATTTCTACCAATGCAATATCTTCATTTGGTTTTTGCAGCATAATTATTAGTGGACATCAACCGTAAGCAACATAAAAAAACTCATAGTTTTGAAATCCAGATGTCTTCAAAATGTAACTTACTTTACATCATCGCTTCCTAACATCGCTAGAATTTGTAAAAGTTTAATTTGCATCCACGGTGATGGAACCCCTCTATGATTGAAGTCATCAGGTAATTTACGGTTAAGAATTTGTTTCCATATTGTTACAAAGGAAGCAGTTAGACGCTTGAATGAAGAAGGATTTTCCTACGTAAAAAATATTTATGATGTAGTCAAAATAAAAAACAGTTACCTATTCTAAAATAAATTTGCAGAGAAGATACTTGAGTCTACAGGCTGTTAGCTGAGCAGTTCAATTGCTTCAGTTCGTTACATTGTCTTGATGAGTAAAATAATTTTTGGATATTATGAATGTCAATAAGTAAATTTGTGCACAGGATTTCAGCAAACAAAAAGAATATAACTAGAGTGTTTAGTACATTTTCAACAAATATATTGTGAGATAAAGGATTTACAAATAATAGGAAGTCTCGATTTAGCAACGTGCAGCAAGTCCTAACCACAACTCCTGCCGAGATGTAAATCCTTTATCTCATGAAATACCAGACTGAATTGTACTAAACTTTCTAGTTAGCTGTTAGCTAGTGCATTGGATTCATATGCATAAATTGGACAATTTAGCATATACCCTTCTAGTGTTATTAAATGTTGCTGAGTCAGCATTTTTGAAGTTCAAAGTTCCATAACTTTGAAACGATCATCAAAACCTAATGATCTATAACTCTATCTTGCTTATTTTTTTGTGACCAAACAAATGATACCATTGTTTTAACAAACACTTTATGTTGAAAAAATAAACCATGTGACTCATCAAAATGGTAGCACTGCTATTTCTCGTTATTGGAGATAAGTTTCTGAGATAGGGACAATGATTTTCACACTGTCATTCATAATTCAAAACTAGTTGCAAAAGTTGATTTCTGATCACAATTTGAAACCTCAGCTGATGGCCTACTACGATCTTGCAAATAGAATTTAATATCAAGCAAACAGTGTCTAGTGAGACAAAACTATTATGACCATGTATTAGCATACTGGTTTTACATGTGACCGTAGCATGAATTACTCCTTTAACATTAAACCACAAAACAAAAACACAAAATGAATATTGTAAGTGGTATTTTGGCGCCTATATATACTCAATAATATTAGTTGAATGACATGTGACATGGACTCAGGAATCAATCCTATTAAAAAAATAAAGTGGCAAATAAAATAAGAAAACAGTTTGAGAAATAATTGAGACAATTTAGCCTTGTGTACTGATCTTAATTTTTAAAGGCACTACAGTAGTTTTCTTTCACAAATAATTTGCAGTTGCTTCTTTTCATCATTACAGATAGATAGCAAATAAACACGGTGGAAGAATCATTGTTGAACACAGCTCATTAGGCTTCTACAATGATAATTCATTCTTATCTCGAGCCTTGTTTCATCATCTAAATTATTAAATTCTCACAAACACATACAACCTACCGAGACGAATTTAAAGTAAGCGTTCAGCGAAACACTCATAACAGCTGGATCTTTATCACAAAGAGCAGTATGAAACAAATCCATATATCCAGCTGATATTACAGCATCCTTATCAATATCGTAAAATTTTAACAAAGTCATTACAGCTTTTTTACGAACAACGTCCCTAAATAATAAAAAAGAAATTCAATGTCTACGTAAAAGTTATACATGTAGTGTTTGAAATAAGATCAAATAATCACTGTGGAAGAGTGGGCAATGCAATGCTCAACTCCTCCACAATATTTATTTAAATATTTGTTCCTATTTCAAACATTGATGTTATGTTATCATACTTGATTCCTTTTTTAAATCATCCCCCCTCTCAAGGTCAATATGCCACTGCTACGAGAGGGGGTACGTTTTTGTTCCACTCCAGATATTATTCAATCTCCATTGGGTTGGTTTTCCAATTACAATTTGCAAGATCTTTAGCTTGGCAGTTTGTTCATACTGACTACAAGTCAAAAACCTTTCCTACGTAAAATACAGCATAGCTCTAAAAAATACTTCCCGCACAATGATTATTTACTCTTATTGCGACCAACAGTAGTAGCTCTGTCATGGTATCATTGGTAAGTCAAAACTTCATTTTAAAAAGAAGAGGAAGGAGTTAGTTACCTATTGTGTTTCATTAGCTCAGCAACACGTGGTAAAACAGCAGGAAGCATATCTTTATAAACAAGTCTAGAAGCTGCTATCAAACCAAAACAAACTTGCATAATATTCGTATTTTTCAAATCCTAAATAACGCATGTTGAGGAGGTTATAAAGGCAGATCTCTATATCAACTGTTTTCTTCGTGCATACACAGCCACCAATATTAAAATGTACATTTGGTGTGTAAGAATTTGGTTTGGTCATTGTGCTTAATTTTTAGGCACTTTGGGAGTTGAATTTGTTTCTATTTCCAGAGCATGCGAAAGCTTTTTTAGAAAAACCATCATCTTTTGAGGAATTATGCTGACTACACATAAAAGGTTTCTGTTAAGGGCAGCCTAATTTGTTTACAATCAAAAATACATGCACAGCAATAAAATAGAGATGTGATCCAGGAAGCGCAGTGACCAAATGCCCTTGAACATTACAACTGATAAGGAGATCAACCTTAACATGCCAAAATGGTGGCAGAAATAGGTCCATGAGAAAATAAAAGAGGTGAGGACTGGAAAGTTTGTGGAGATTAGAAAATTTTAGCTACCTAACAACAACAAACTGATTTATTGATTTAGTCAGTAATTTATGAGTTAAGAAATTCTGTCTCTTGTTTATAATTTTCCAATTCTAAATGTGTCTACATGGAATTTGTTATGTTCCATTAGTGTTCAAAATAAGAGCAACTAATCACCATGGAGGAGAGATTTTTGAACATAGTTTACGGATATGTAGCCTGAAGCTGCACTTAATATATTTCTCCACAGTGATTATTTGTTATTTTGACCACTGGTGAACATTATGTCATTTATGAACATATTATTCCTACACAATGATTATTTGCTCTTATTTTGAACACTGAATTATTCGAGCCAATGCAATAATAATGTTAATGCAAAAGTTATTTTTTTTCTGAACTTATTATTAGGAACCATCTCAAAAATTTGCTTTAAAAAGCAGATATTTTAGCAGCTTTAAAGAAGCCAAAATCAATTAATTTGAGAAAAATAAATCTATGATGAAGAGTGTTAAGTCAACGAGCTTGCAGTTGATAGGTTTCTTTGGTACGAAGAATCCAATCAATTGCAAGATTGTTGATTCAGCATTTTTCCCTCGGGAACAAATTTTGGAGATGGCCCCTAACATATTCATAAACCTAAAAAGATACAGCACATGTGGAGAAGCAGATTTTGATCAGTGATTATTTACTCTTATTCCAAACACTGTAAGATAAAGTACCAAGCCTCAAAGTAACAGTCAGTCTGCTCAGTAACTGCTGATAACTATATAAAAAAACACTCTTAATCAGGTGATGTCCGACCGTAGGTTTGAGGCTGGTAGCACAATGATATGATTGCCGGTATTATAGAAAGAACAATACAACCTATAAAATGCATACCCTTTGTATTGAACCTATATTCATCATACATTCGATTTCATTTTTTTCGTCAAGAAACAATGCCAATGCAGCATAAGCTAGAATGATATTACTATACGTCTCAATATAAAGGGCGGACATCACCTGTGAAAGAGTGTCTTTTAAGTATGGTTTTCAGCTTCAAAGCTGAATACTGCACAAAAAAACACTCCTACACAGTTGATGTCCAAACCAATCTATTGCAAGCTCATTAACATAACACACTGCACAGATTCATTTTTGTTGAATTTTGTCAATCTTAGTTAATTTAACTTTAACAAAAAAGTTGGATTTGAAGCAAAATTTTGAGATAATCCTTAACGTCTCTCCCAACTAAACGCCCACAAATAAGCTATTAGAATTTCAATAAACACCCAGGGTGTTTATTGAAATGAAAATAGATAAGCGGAAAGAACACATCGTTAAATTCTCTCCAGCTTTCTTTTTTACAAAGTATCTTTCAAAAAAAAGTATGGGAAATTGAAGGACTTTTCAGTCCGATTAATAATATCAAAATGATAATCATACGATTAAAATTTCTTATTAACGCCACCCTCGATTAAACGTCCCTCCCATTTAAATGCCAAGGATAAAAATGAATAGAACTGCCAGGCATCACTGTGGAGGAGTGTTTATTGAGTAGTGTTCAGCTTTTAAATATTTAAAAAACACTCCACCACAGGTGATGTCCAGCAGTTTCCATCCAAGACCACCTACCAACTCTTTTCTCTAAAAGATTCTGCTGTTGTGCAAACTTAACAACTTCCATATAACCCTTATTTGCAAACGACACATCATAACCAAGCATTTCACAATGAATCATTCGAACAATACATTCTTTTATTTGTTTCTAAACAAGATTTAGTTCTTCAAATAAATATAAATATATACAAGCCTCATATAACAGTCGGGGAGGGCGCATATTTGAGGGGGCGCAAATTCGAGGAGGGGGTGGGGCTTATTTAATCAACAAAACTTAAGGTATTAAATTTTCAGGAAAATAGAAAAAACACCACAATGATATGCTCGTATTATACTGTTTCTTCTTTTCTTAATCAATATCTA
>JAULBZ010000139.1:0-40008 GCA_032360805.1 Neoturris breviconis
CCCCCCACACCGTAGCATTTTAATTTGTGAAGAAGTCCTTTATGCCATACCTTGTCGAAGGCTGTAGAGATATCAAGAAACATACTTCAAGGGAGGATTCACCGTCAAAGGCCTTATATATTCCGTGGGTAATGGCTAGTAACTAGGAAACACAGGAATACAAAAACCAGATGGATATTTGGAAAGAAAATAAGCTACTGTAAAATAACCTTCTCAAATAGTTTCTCAAATATTGATAACGTAGATATTGGTCCACTAAGTTCTTGCTCCTCTTCTTATGAAATGGAATACCATTTCCTTTTTCCAGGAATCTAGAAAGTGGCCTAATTTTATCGTTGACTTAAAAATTGATCTTACTGGCATGCGAATTGTATCGCCACACGTTTGAATCATTTTGATTGAATTGAAATGTATGTTATCACGACCGTGCGCTTTATTTGGATTCAAGTATTTGATTAATTTGGACAAATCGGAAGCAGAACAAACTTCATCAATGTCCCCTAACCACACGTGTAAATAAACAAAATAATGTCAGGTAAAAAATTAACCATTGCAGAGAGTTTTCCGTTAGGGGGAAATATCGTGTGAAAAAACCCAAAGAAAACATAATTTTTGATGGAACAATGTTGAAACAAACAAACAAACAAACAAACAAACAGTATTGAAACATGATATCAACACAAAATTAACATGTTAACGTACTTAATTTCTTGATGACGTCATCACTGACCAGACAGATAGTGTAAAAATTATTTTTGAGTAAACAGTATTTTGGTAAAAAGAAAAAACTTTCCAGAACGTTTTTACAGTGAAATTAAGGGGAAATATATATATAGTTTTGGAAAAAAGAATTTCGAAGTATTGGTTGCTAAGGGAAAAATATCCCTAATTACGAAACTATTTATTTTTCAAAATAAATGTAGATAAAATATAGCAAAATCCAAAAAGTCATTCGTTTAAAAGTTATGGAAAACGTTAGACATGTGCCATATGAAAATGCCACGTCAAAATGAACAAACAAACGACTTACATTGTTCTAGGCGCAATTCAAGAATAGAAACCTTTTCAACAAGTGTTCCAAATGCTTCTAGTGTCTCATCCTAAATATAAAAATAGATTAATATAAATATTGCATAGTAACATATTATGAAAGTTAAAAGATGACGTGTCAGAAAGTTACAATAACTTTGGATTTTCGCCAAGAGTCTTTTGTTTGTTTGTTTGTATTTACTTGATCAATGAGTCCAAACAGGTAATGTTAATTTATTTAAAGATATCTAACCACTCTTTGGTACACAATTCATATTACTTTGAAGGTGTTAGGGTTTGCATCTACAATAAGTGCCATTTCTTATCAAATAATAAAATATGTTTGATTAAACAAGATGGCTGACGTACAGTGAGAATAGCAGTAAGTAGTAGTAGCCTTGACATTTTAATGTTTTATTATAAAACAAAACATTAATAGGATATATTTTCCATTAATTTTAGAAATGTTGCATGATAACAATATTACTCAAATCATGTCTTATTTTAACAAATATTCTGAAAGTACCAGGCTCGTCATCACATGTTCAAAATCCGCACTAAAGACGCTAGAACAACGTTAGCAACGTGATTACTGCGGATTTTGAATAGGTTTTTGTCCACTTCAAGGACTTTGATCGTTAATATTATTTTTCTATATTGGTCCCATTTATATGTTTAGAATATAAAACTCTCGAATCCTGGAATTGCGTAGAAAAAAGTTCGTCGAAATACAGTTTTCACTCTCACGTAATGATCAAACAACCCGTTCGTGACAACATTTTCAATTTTCAGTGGTCAGCATAATCTTTCCCCGCCTAGTTTGGAACGATATTTATATATTATATTTTATTTCATAACTTTTAAGTGAATGACTCATACGACTAGAGATTTTAGGTGGTGAAACCACCCAATTTTTCACCTAAACATTAATGACGTCATCAAAAAATCAAAACTACCGCCTGGTCATATCAATCATATATATTAGTCAAATTGACCTAAAAAATTTTCATTGTGAAATAATGTTTTTTGGTAACAATTTTTTACTACCGGTGCTCTTACATTTGATGACGTTATGTAAGCCGAAAAATGTTTGCGCTAAAATGTTCAGATAAGAATGAAGTATAACCTGACCAAGTTTCATACATATTGCATTAGCGTATCATAAGTTATGCAGGGGGGATGAGGGGAATCAGAATATTACATAAGAGACGTACAGTTAAGATTACAGTATACCATGCTACCACGGCTACGTATTTTTCTTTCAAAATTTACACGAAAGGTTCTTCAAACTATAAACTACATTTTAGCATAAAAATGATTAGAAGGTGCCATAAGGTTTCGTACTTACGACTTCATGGCTTATCTTGGGTATGGAAATTCATTTTTGTATGAGTATAACGTTTTGATACAAAAACTTGTCACAAGTAACTTTTCTGTGCAAAATAAACATCAGAAACAGATTCAGCATAGGATTTTGAATCCAACAGTCTATCATATCAACATAAAATTTATTCGCCGATTTTTTCTGGTCTATAATTTTTTGGAAATCATCGTAATGCCGAAGATGAGTAAATTATTTTTAAAAAAATGTTGAGAATATTTTTTCCAAATTAAAAGTTAGGAAAAGTCAGAAAGTTTGAGCATGATATCACTTATATTTAAAAGGTTCTGCACAATTTAGTGTGATGGAGCCATAATGCCCCCTCCCCCCTATTCTAGGCATATTATATAATGTATTCAATTAATTAACCCCTTTTAAACGCCTCCCTGCAATACGTAGCTGAAATGAAATAAATGAAAAATAAAAAAATAAATTTTCCCAAAATAACTTTGTTATAACGTTAGTGACAGTATTAAAACTTTGCAAGTCTAATATCTACTAATACTATTGAATACTGTTGGGCCAAATTTCAAAGCTGTGGTGCTGTTAGTTGCTCAGATGTTGGTCCTATCCTGAAATTCCTTGTAATTTTCCAGCATTTCTTTTATGAAACAGGAAAAAAGAAAAAAGAAAATAATTTATGTATTGAATAAACTTTAAATTTGGTATATACCTAAGAAAGCCTAATTTAATTATATATTTAATTATAGCCCATATCCTATCCTTATTTTCCGTTTGCACCAATGTTTTGAAGATTTGGCCATTTTTAACCTAAATTTTTCTCCAAAATCTTATAGATATAGTCCTAATCCTTGAAACTTTTTAGAGCCCTGAAAAACTGGCCAGAATATGGTTAAACAAGTTTTCCAAAATTTCATATGTAAGTGGATGTTAATAGTTACATCATGTAAAATATACATCGTGCTTATGCTACAATACCTAATTTTCGGTTGTTACACCCTAGGAATGAAATTTTTACCAAAATGTTAGCATTAATTAAAAAAAGAAATCTAAGATTTTAGAAAAATGCGCAGAATTTCCAGAAAAACAAAGTAGCACAAATAAGTTCAAATCATTTTCCCCAGTATTAGTAGGGTTATGTCAATACACAACATCGGATCAACTTCGAAACAAAGTCAGAGCAACGCAACGACGTCGTGTACCCATTGGATAGGGGATACAGAACTTCTAACCGACATCAAAAAGTCGTCATTTTGACGCACCATGTCAACATGGCAACATCCTGAAATCGGGGAGAGTAGTGTAACATCCTGTGTCCGATCGAGAATGTACTTAGGGGTAATATGACACTTCCGCTAATTATAGTTATTACATTCCGTATCCTCTTGTTATGCTATAATAATCATTTAATGATTTTATAAGATCACGTACAAGATCTATAATCTAAAATTAAGATCTATTTTCCGTGTTTTCCGCGTGATTAAGACATGTGTATTCTAATAAAAACTAGTATTTAGTGGTTCACCTCTATTAATTGACGGTTTCTCGATTAAAATAGAAACACAGAAAATTATATAATTGAAAATAAAAGTAATAGAATCCTTCCCACAATATAAAAGCCGACTGAATACGGAGTCCGTGCAGCTCCGTATATGGGCCGTGTATTGCCATGTTCTGTCCTTGTTTACTGTTACTTAATTTTGATTGATTAAATCCACTCGGAGGGATACTTCGCGCAAAAGCCAAAAGAAGATAGCCTGAGCTCTAGTCCCACTACTAGTTGTAAAAATGGACTGTGTAATAAACTCACTTTTTACACAGGCGCTGAAGAAAAAAAGCGGAATTTATTTTTGCGATTTTTTTTCTTCAATTATTCCGCATTTTATAAGATTTACTAAAATGCCCTCAAACGTAAAAGAAAAGTGTTACTACTTGCCAAATGACCTCAATTTGACCTCCAAATCCCAATAATAAATTCCGACATTTTTTCGCGTCCGCAAACACAATATTTTATCTAACTTTTCATTGGTAGTTTATTTTATTGTTTAAGGAGGGTAACTCCTCTCTCTTGTTTTTATTTTTATAAACAATGGTCAAAATAAACATTTGCCCCAAATATCAATAAAATGGTAAACAATTGATTTTGGGGCAAAAGTATTGCCAGATATAAAAAAGAAACGGGCAAAAATTGTACACAACACTATAATTGTTGTTTACATAAAGATTTGGTGTATATAATCCAAAGTTACCTATATAAATACATTTGAATAAAATAAAAAAACGGAAAATGAAAATATTCAGCCTCACAACGCAGGACAGCATAAAAGAGAACATCCAGCCTAGTAAAAGGTAAATCACTAAATCTGTGGACATTTTTAAAATGGAATAGTTTTCAGTCTGTCTGTGTTCTTATATAAAAACTCGTGGTGTCTATATCTCCGGCAATTTCTTTTTTTCTTGCCAATATTAAATGTCCGGCAGTTTTTCTATTTCTGTCGATGATTACTTGGCAAGCACTTACCCTTCAGTAAATTAAAGCAAACCTCGATTGACGGACAAAAAATCCTCATGGACACTTTGATAAAAAAATAAAGCCTGTAGCTATATATATAATTTTCTTTCATTTAATTTTCGGGTTTTGTAAGAAAATGTTAGAAAATACCAATCCGAAATCCGAAAATCCGAAAGTCCGAAAAAAATCAGATTCGTAAAAATCGGAAAAATCAAGGCAAACGAATTATCCACATTGGAATTATCTCTTTTGTGATTTTAAGTAACTCTGTCAAGTTTCGTGACAGTACCATTACTTTAACACAAGTTATTGTAAAATAATGATAAAATAGAAGGGTTTAAAATAGGTGGGTTTCTGGTTATGATCCATATCTTTTGATCTACAGGAGGTATGCGATGTTCAAATTTAGTCAGTATTTGTCAAATCTATTTATATTAAAATTAAGGATGTTTCAGCATCATTGCTTTCGTGGTTCAAGAGTTGCTATAAAAAAGCATATAGAGGGTTAAGATTGACTTCTATGTGGGGGAAAATTCTGCGCGTATCGCGCAATGTCTTCTTTTAACATTGATTTCCATTAGACGGAACTTTTCGCGCGGATCGCGTGATGTTGATTTCTACCAATGAAATGTCTTCTTTTGTCTTTCGCGCGGAATTTTCCTTCTAATCGCTACCAACCTTTATTATTGATAAAGTGACGTATATTTAGTCTGCATTTTTTTTTACGGTGATGACCTCCAGAATATTTCCAATATTTACACTGTATGAGTCGATATGTAATGTAACATAATGATTGTCTCTGTTCATTGATTAGAAATTGAGTTTAGTTCAACTTTGTTTCATGGAAGTATCAACTTTCAGGTACTTGTATTTTTGTAATTATATATTTTTGCGATTGCGCCTTAATGCGCCAATTTCCAATTTCATATAATTCAAAAAAGTAGTACACGCCGTTGTTCTAGCGACTTTACCGCTGAACATGTGTAGATTTTGTGAATTTTAATACAACTTTTTTGATAGATAGTAACATTTAGCATTGATCGAATATAACAAAAATAAAACTCCTTATTTGGGTGTTATATCCGACGGCTGGCAATGGATTTGCTTGATCGCTGTAGGAACCAATTCTTTGAAGTTTATTTGAAATCCAGAATATACTATAGAAATATACCTACTAAATGACTAGATAAGTTATATGCGATGTATTTAAGTACAGTACCAGTGAATAATTGTTGGTAACTATGTAACATGTACTAAATTGAAAATAGTGGCAGTTAATTTGACATTGCTATATTAAATAAGATAATCTATTTTTAAGTATTCATTAAATGTCTTATATGATGAGATAATGGTGCTTTTATACAATAACATTTGTGCATTTAATTAAAAGGTGTGTCTTTCCGACAATAATATGCAGTTTACAACAAAATCATTAAAATATATTTTTCGATGTCGACATCGTTAATATACACCATTACTACAAATTAATCAATTTAATGATATTATAATTGGTTTTGAATGAAGGGAGATTACTGGTATCCAAGATGGTATAAAATAACTATTATTAATCATTCAAAACAATTCTTGGATTTTTTGTTTAGATTAGATACAGTAACGTTACTAATATAATATAAGTCCTAGTTAACCGAATTTCAGAGCTAATATTTCTAGGATTTGCTCAGATATTCGTCATAACCTAAAACCACCTCTCAATTTTCTAGTATTCCTATATTCAAAAAGAAGAAGCAAAATTTAAATTATTTCTGGGTAAAATTCTAAATAAACTTCAAATTTTGAGTTTGACTGGTATTTGCGTATGGAATTTTTTATGTCTTATCACGCCCATTTTCCCGAGTTCCCCGATTTATCAAGGATTTTACAATTTAACCGCAATTTTCTACCAAACCCTTACATATATGGACCATAACCCTATTTATCTCTCAGAATCCGAATCCATCAACAGAACGTTTAAACCAGCTTCCAAACCGAGTAAAACCGGTTAAATGAATAGGATGGTATATCTTTGACACGGTAACCCAATGCAAAAGGAAAATTA
This sequence comes from Neoturris breviconis, assembly GCA_032360805.1. Classification (NCBI taxonomy): domain Eukaryota; kingdom Metazoa; phylum Cnidaria; class Hydrozoa; order Anthoathecata; family Pandeidae; genus Neoturris; species Neoturris breviconis. Next base: position 6,940 of record JAULBZ010000139.1, read on the forward strand.
GACGCAAATAATTTGTTGCTGACGTCATTAGTTTTGTTGTGATATGATCACTAACGTGTGGTGGTATGACATTTTATCGATATTGGTTCAAAAATGTAAATACTTAAAATATTTGATTACTATTGTTCTAGAAAAGAGTCTGTTTTCAGATTCTGTTCACTAAACAAGTTGTATGCTTTACGTATTTTTAGAATGAATAGTGGCGCAAAATCATAATAAAGAATACCGGAATAAAAAAAAGCATTTTTGCACTCTTTTTTGAAAGAAAGAAATATGGGCCGTTTGTTGTGATTTTCTTTTGTTTTCGGGGAGCGAACTTGACAGTTACCGACGACCTGTATTTTACCGTCGTGAAAATCAGACAGAATTGTAAACATGGCTGCTGTAAACTGTGATTTTCTTGCTGGAGATGAACTAGATTCTTTGTTTATTGCCATAGAACAGTAGTTACTTGAAGAAGATATAGTTTTTGCAACGGAGATAAACAATATAGTTGAGGAGATCAAAGATGTAGATCAGAAAGCCGTACACCCTTCCGATATATGCATGAAAGTTTGTCTGTCAAAACGGTCTGAATCGTTCTAGAAACTCCAAGCACCCAGAGATTCAGAACCATTCAAAAGCACCAGAAAATTCAAAGAAAGGTGTTGTTAGCTTGAGAGATGCCTAATTATTGTGCTATCCCATGAACTTTAAGATGTATTGTCAGATTTGTGTTGAAAAGGTCAGCAAAGATCACTGTTATCCTGAGTGTTATGAAGTCAAACTAATTATACATACCAGTTCTTCAGAGAATGTATAAGACATTTTAATGGTGATGGAGAGATATAAATTAGATGCAGATACTGAAGAGTTATTTAAGAAGTTGTCTGTAAATTGTTGTCGACTGTTAAGTTATGAAGTTGCTAATCATTTTTTTTCCATTTTTTGGAAAGAAAATCATAGTAAAGGATAAAGAATTTTCAGAAAGGAAAAAAAAACGTGATTTACAATTGGGCTGGTTATGTGTTTGGTACATGGTACATGGTAGAAACTCGTAAAATACAAATAAATATTGTGACGAGTTATTGCCTATTCTCATGGCAGGTAAAGTGACTGAAAGTTTTAATACTGATGAGAATGTTTTTCGACTTGTAAGCTCCAAATGTAGAATGTGGAAGGTTACTTATGATGTCTTTGGTATTTTGTAAATTGTGAGTGTTATTTTCAATTAAAAACTGCTGGCTTTGTACACAAACTGAGTTCTGAAGAATTAGTTTGTAATTTGATGACAGATAGTTTACTTTTGGCAAGATATCCGTCGATTAGAGGAGCTGCTAGTGAAGATATTAAGAAAGATATAACTTTAGATTTACTTTATGTTAGAGTAAAAGCTTTTTCTTATGCTAAGGATGTTGTACAAAATCTCAAGTTAAATAGCTGCCAAGTCAAAACGGTTGAGATCGTTGAGAACAGAATCGAAAAATCTATCAGTCTGCTAGAACAAAGTCACTGAAGAAAACAATAAAAAACGGCTATTTTTATAGCCACACATCTAAGAAAAAACACTATTATTGGATTTTACCAGTATACAAACAGCATACTTATACACTATACTACATTAATCATATAAGGTAAATCAGTAGGTGAGTAAAGTTGAAGCCTTCTTGCATTCTCTTTAATAATAAACAACAGTTCTCCGTGCAATTATACAGATGCAAAACATTCGACAACATGTACTAGAACAAAATTTCCAAAAAATAATTATATAGAATCAGTGATCGTATGTCATATAAATAGAATTCACTTCATTCAATATCAGGGCTTAAAATAATTGCTGGTCACCACTGTGGAGAAGAGATTTTTCTGAATATTTTCAGCCAATTTGGCTGAAAATATTTTGAGAAATCTATCCTCTACAGTGATGACCAGCAGTTATTTTAAGTCCTGCAATATAAACATGTTTTGAAAATTTAAAGATGAGGATCCTCAATTGTTATTTCAGATGAATAAATCCTGGATATATCCACTATAACCATTGGATCAATCATTGGATCATTGTCGAAATAATGTATAATTCAACGTTGATTCAATGTTGTGTAATTACAGGGAATATATATCCAGGAAAGGTATTTAAAATTGACATACAAGTATTATCATCTTTCCAGAACCCTTGAAGTGGACTACCTTGTTCACAATTCTTGCTTTTTTAAGGAGCACTAACAATTATACAGTGTACACTGGCACTACATCATATCAAACCATATTACTTTAAAGCATAGAGTCTGAGATTCTTTCAAAACTTAAAAAAAAAGCACTTGGTACCTTGGTAAGAATATTTTGCAGTAAGAAAACTTTGCAGGATTCATTTTTGTATTTTTGTCCCATCCACAAACATATCTTCCCATACCCAGCTGGCAAAAACCTGTTCAAAGTCAGCAAAATGACGTTAGAACAACGTTCTGTGAACGTTGTTACGACGTTATTTTGCTGACTTTGAACAGGTTTTTGCCGGCTGGGTACACAAAAATTAATTTCGTAAAAAATATTAATCCTGCAAATAATAGATTTACAAATACAGATTTCCTATTTTTCAAATAAGATTAGGATTCGAAGACAAAACGAACATTAATTTTTACTTCGTACGTCATCTGCAAAAATCAATTTCACAAACTCTAAATGTACATAGAAGCTCATCCAAAAAAATTAGTTCTGCAAAGTTCACTGTTTTCGAAGGTTTTATCCACAATATTTTATTCCGCCAAAATTTCCTACCGCAAATATTTTTTACAGAATCTCCAGACATAATTTCGAGCAATATTATTTTGTTATATAAACCAGTCATACGTAATTAAGGTATATGTTAAAGACAATAATTTACATTAGCATTAGCATGTCATACCTATCAGTACTGTACTATCCATTTTATCTTTTCTTATAATATTTCATCTTTATATTATCTAAAAAACCTTTTTGAGTGACTTTGGTTCCAAAATGGTACCTGTCTGAAAAAAGGACTTAAAATTTGTATTTTGCCCTAATATTAGGTTGGATGTTGGGTTTTGGGTAAGAGTTTTGTATTATATAAAAAAACTGTATAAAATGTAAAAAAAAGGGCTTAAATCACCATTTTTATGTTTTCGGACTGCGAAAGTTCAAAATAAAAATCCTAGGAATGTCATTTTTTAAAAAATAAATGTTATCTTAAACTTTGTTTGTTATTTTTTGGAAAAGGTAAGAAAAATTGACTGTTTTTAAGATTTTGTGATTTTTTACAGTTACAATTTTCTGACAAAACTCTCTATGGAAAAATTTTTGAAAGATTTTTCTATAGTATATAAGTGACCGATAACAAAATATATAATAAAGTGAGAAAAGTACAGATCCATCTATGATAACTATTGTGAAAATGCCGAGTATAGGCATACACTGAATTAGCGCACCTTAGTGCAAATAGGGTTAAAAATTGGAATGTGTTGACAATCAGTATAAAACAGTGGTCAAGATAAGTATAAATGATCACTGCGGGAGAAGAATTTTTGAGCATAGCTTCAGTATTTCTAGAAGCTATGCTCAGATGGCAATCCTCCGTCATTATTTACTCTATAAAACAAATAAAGTCGCTTAGCTATAAGGCTAGGCACGTGTCTTACTACTTATGCTAGATGATTACCTTTAATGCACAAAATAACTATATATGATCTTCAATATTTTGTACTGCTGTAGTTCACATGATTATATACTGTAGGGGTCGCCCGGAACGTCACCCTTTATGAAATACTTTATTGACACCCCTACGCGAGTTTACATTTTCGATAGAGAAGTCACTGCAGTGTTCCATAAAGGGCGACGTTTCTAAACTGTTCCATAAAGGGCGACCCCTCTCTAGTCTTTGTAGCTATAAATAAAATGTACCTATATACTTTAAAAACCTATCTTGAACTTTTATGGATGTCTCTAAACCACACTACGCTTTGTCCTGTGTATGGATAAGCCAAGAAAAATATCGATAAGTTCAATGCATAGCGTACTAACTACATGTAGACATACAACAAATATACATATAGTTAACTGAGGTGAGGAAGCCAGCAAACTAGTCCACCAAATCACAATAGGTACTTTGGGGATATTTACTGGCACAAGTCCCATAAGCTAGGGAGACTCCACAGAAAGGTAGGAAACTCGAGAAGGAACATCAGCAGGTCTGTCCTCAATATAGAGAGAGCAGTTGTGCAAGTTGCGCCTGAGAGACGACGAAGACAGAACCCATTGCTGGGACTGACCGTAGCAGCTATAGAAAAATAAATACAAGCGCTTAAATGTGTTGCTGAAATGCCTAAAAATATGAACCACCTTTGATATGACTATAACGGTACTTAATTATATATAAAACTAAAGTTCCACAAGACATAAACACTTATTCAATCGAATTTTGAGGTATATATAAGGTTACTCTACAGTGTTTACCTTTTACAAACAGCCATTTTAAAAATTCCTTCCCCGTCGAAGTAGACTGGGTCGAGTAAAATGTGGCGCAATTTGTACGTGACTATGACATAGTGGACAGCGGAAACTCCTTATAGTGGACACTAATTTCAAGAACCGTTTGGAGTTTCCACGTGGGCACCTTTATCAGGAAGGAAAAAAGAATATAAGCTATTAAATATTGAAATGTGTTATAGAGCAAATAGAAAGATTTCGTATGAATAACCTTAACCCTGTTCATGGCCGGTGTGGGGCATTTCTGCCGGGTTTTTTGAAATAACTTTTTGTTGGGTCGTCTGTATGTTCTGAAGTTTTGACATTGTTTCTCTATTTGGGATTAGAATTCCAAAATCAATATTTGGGAAAAGAGCGTTGCCCGAACCACGCTCAATTTAAGAGCGGTAACAAAATCTCCTTTTTTTCGCTTACTTTTGTTTATTTTTGTATTTTTAGCAAAAAAATAATAATAAATACAGTATACATCTGCTACTTCCGCGTGTTCACGCAAATGACCAGACATTTTGTTCGAATTGGCAAATGTTCGAATTAACCGTAGTTCTGGAAAATACTATGAAGATTTACTTATCATTATATAAGATTTGAAAAAAAAATTCCTTCTTCTCAGAATACTTAAAAAAGACTGTGATTGAGATTTGTTTCTTCTTTTAGGTGAGATCAAAAATATATATATATTTTTTTCATTTTCATCCCTCATTCAACCTTCCATCTATGAAAGTTCAAATTAGCGAGTGGTATTTTTGCTACGGGGCAGAAAATATGGTTCAAATTAGCGAAATGATTGAATTAGCGGAATTCGTTCGGAATTCTAATTAAGCAGCAGAAAACATTAGACTGTCTACTGGCCTTTTTAGGGCTCTGAGAATCTGGGGAGGGGGGGCACAATCTATAGTCATATAGGCCATTCATTCAAAAGTTATGGAAAAAAGTATGACAAGAGGCACAATGTAGAAATAGGGTTAAGGCAAACTCTAGGGACTTAAGATTCTGTTTGAATTAAACAGCATTCGAATTAGCGGATGTGTACTGTAATATTCTTTTTGGTTAAATGACGCCATCGCCAAAATATTGACATCATAAAAAAAAAATTGATTTTTTAAAATAAATTTATAACTCTGCAAAACCATCAGCACTGTTCTTCCCGAACTTAGATAAAAAGGTTGGTTGGGTATTTTTGTCCCCCTTCCCATGCATAAATATGTTACCCAACTTATCCTAGCATATAACTATAAAGTTATATTTCTAGTGTAGACACTCTATTGCGGTCACACTTTTTTTGGAACCGCCAATGTCAGTTTCATATTTTTTTACTGTAATTCTAAGGCCATTTCTATTTTCTTCTATTTGAATTCAACATACGTTCAACATATATCATCATATTCCGTATCTGATTTATCAGTAATTTCCAGGTTAACCTAACAAAACAAAACAAAAGACTATTGAAGACGGTCCCATAAATGTCTGTATGTCATATGTGTTACTAGATCTTCTGTATCGGAAAACATCTGGATTATTCCAATGGGCACATGGCGTCTATCTAACATAAAATAAAATACGCTGTTCTGACGTTCAAAACAACGCTTTTTTTAAAAAAAAAAAAAAACGCCATGTGCCACATAGCCACATATAATCGAATTACACGTTACTTCAACTCCATGAATAGCATCTTCTTATTCGCTGCTCGTATTTTCTCGATTAATAACGCTTAATAATATTAAGAGATAGAGTAGGAAAAGATGAAGAAAACAAAAAGAATAAAGCGCTTCGATATCTAGTCTCAACCGGCATTAACGAATCAACTTTGATCAGGAATGTGAGTCATAACCTGAGACCACCTATTTCTACATAGGGAAATCCTATATAAATCGCCAAAACATTATTTCGCGAAATCCCCCTTCCCCCACCCGCCTCCTGGCCATGAAATGTTTAAAAAGCTCAGCCTGAATAGGGTTATTATTTTAATAAATGTTAGTTGAGCTCAGCAATATAATTTGCAAATGTTCATGAGTGTGACAAATATTCGAAGATGAATGTGAAGGGATGAAATGTTATCATATATGATATTACACTAAGAGATTTAAAAAAATTTAATTCCGTAGCATTGTGCTTTGTGAATGTTTATTCTTACCCCGTGAGCAAAAACTTGCTCAAAGTCCGTAGTAAAGACGATAGAACAACGTCGAACGAATCTTTACTGCAAACTTTGAACAAGATTTTATTTACTTGGCTATGATAGTTACATATAGATTATGTGAACATGCGAGTATTAGAATAAAACAGTTGAGCCATGTTGTTTCGATAGTCCAATATAGCTTTCAACGGATATGGATTATGTGGTGGCAGATGAACGTTTCTAAACGACCAATATCATTTGTATCTATAACAATTAACCCAACACCTATGAAGCAAAAAATCACTAATGCAATATTAAATTTCATATCCAGCTTAAAATTTTTAATAATGTAGTCTAAAGTTTTAGGTGTTAGGTGTTGAATTTATATGTGACATTTCAGTTGTATCAATCTGCTTCACACCCAGACTATGTAGCTGTATACTGAATGCAATGGCTATTTCAGATGCGTTTTCTATCTCTCACGTTCTACAAAACAAATACATAGAATATAATAAAATATCATGTTTAAACTTCTAATCATCCTCTTTGTTTTAAAATACGAAGAACAAATAAAAAATAATAGAAACAGTTTACTTTAATCAATTACTGTTAGGGCTATATAATAAAACTGAGAACAGCCGGCATGTATTTGATTTTTTACCTGGTAAACTAAAAGCTGTTTTCCAATTCGGAAAACTTCCGCGGAACGGAAACGGAACGGGAAATGCCTATTACTGTATTACATTCATTAAGTTATGTTTTTCTTTTTTAGTATTCCAACCCCCTAAATAAATAACCGGGGCGCTTAACCGAGGAAATACGGTAGTTACGTTTTCCGGATGTATAAACAAGGTACGTATGCAAAGTACGCAATAAAAATGTTAGTAATAGTAATGTTGCAATAGCATATGAATAAATTTCGAGTTGATATACCACATATACAGAGATTATATATTTTCCCACCCAGTTAGTCATAATTGAAACATTTTATGTGTCGTTATTACTCACTTTTAACTAAATATTGCTGAGAGCATCGTTTGTAAAAATAATGAAAGTTTGTTTAGAACATTTTATGTGTCATTATTACTCATTTTTAATTAAATATTGCTGAGAGCATTATTTGTAAATTTTAGGGAAATTTTACCTTTTTGCGTTTTCTACCTTTGAAAGTATAGGGATTATGGCTAAGATCACATGAACCTCAAGTGCTATCTCAATGAAATTTGACATATGAAGGTAATTCTTGTGAACAACAAAATCTAACAAAAAAAAAGTTGTACATGACTTTTGATGACCAAATAGGGTTAACGTTAGTCAACAAAAGCTGAAATACGCGTTTTTTATATAAGAAACAGCTTTATAAGAAACAGTCCTGAATTTAAGTTAAGAAATAAGAAACACAAAACTGAAATTTGCAAACGGTAAGAAACAATAATATATCCTTTTTAAGATTGTAACCTCTAAAACAGATGTGGGTCTCTTATTTGGGCCATAAACAGTTCTTTAGTTGCCACAAAAGCAGAATACGTTAAACGAACCGTTTTATTTTGTATCTTTTGTTAAGATTTTGTTAGTAGCACATCCGGTTTTCACTTTGATAATTTAAGAAACAAATAAGAAACTTGAGTTCCAAAATTTTGGTAAAAAATAAGAAACTCCAGTTCTCGCTCAAATCATAAGTTTCTTATAAAAAAACATGTACACATTAAAAATAATATGATGTTACAATAAATTGACTAATCGACTAGTTCTTCCCCTCCCCCTGCCCCCGCCTGTTTGATACTGCGGAGAAATTTTCTATTCCTTTTTACTATATCATCTTTAGTATTCATGTTTTGTTCTGAATGTTTTAAATAACCTTTAGTTGTGTATATTGGTTTCTCTCACTGCTAGAAAGAAAAATAAAAATTCAAACAAATAACAAAATAAACCGTAGTATTTGCAACAGGATTTGCTTCGTCTCTCTGTTGTTTGAGAGTGGACTAGGCTTTTATAAGAATTAGATACTTTTATTGCAGTCATAGCTGGAGGGAATACTTTTATGCATACTTACTTTCTTTGAGAAAATATACATCTGGTCGAAATTTTCTTTATAAATATTCCCATAATTTATGGGTCTTTGATATTGGTTCGTTTGCACAACCCAGCCGGCAAAAACCTGTTCAAAGTCAGCAAAATAACGTTAGAACAACGTTCTGGGAAGTAGCTACACATTGTTTTAATCATAGACTTGAACATGCGATTGTTATTATTTTCCGCTTTATTTAGCCATTTTGCTTTGCAATATAAAAGGAAAATCCACGGGGCGGTTTTTGTGTGAGTGCCTTGATCGTTACTCAATATCTAAGCAAATATGTAGGCACTCAGTATGTACACATGAAGTGACGGAATTAGATTTTGCTTTTTCCTTAAATCGTTTGTTACGCCCTCATCTGTAGTAACTCAGTAATATGTAGTACATCTGCCATATGTAGTATTTGTCAATTTTATATGTAGCAAATATCAACGCTAAATGTAGTAACGCTATGTAGTAAGGGTCAGATAGAACCCCTCACGTGAATTATGAGACACCACAAGCAAAACGCAAGTGCTGCAAATGACCACTAGAAGTCCCCTGAGATTTATCTCAGTGATTTATCGAGTAGACTTAAGACTTAGGAGCTAAGGATCTTAGGAGTTTTTACTGACTAGACAAATTTTGTTGCTTCTAGCAGCCTAGTGTCCAGGCTCTTGGTACAAAAGCAAATTTCCTTGCAGTTCGTGTTGCTAGTCGAAAATTAAGTCTTTTTGCCTAATTTGAAATTCGGAATTTTTGCACAAATTTCACGTCGTCTCAAATATTTACTTGAGGTGTTGTATATGTCGAACTCTTCTATATGTAGCAATCCAACGTTAGGTATAGTAAAAGATTTATATCTACGAAAACTTATAGCTTTAACTTACTATGTTTTTACTCGTGCTCGCATCAAACTGGTTACCTACTTTTTACTTTGATGAATTACAAATTATGAAATTCGGCCTTATAGGTTTCTGTAATTAATACAAAGTTATTGAATGTATTCCAGTCAACGTACACCAATGTAGTTCAAAATCAGTCCCAGGACCCCTCACATATGCAGTATACCAGCCTTTTCTTCGTTGTAGTTTGTACTCTGTGGACTTTTGAAAGTTTTGAAAGTGTTGTTTGAAAAAAAAGAAAAAACATTGTAAGATCTTGTCGCTCTCAGTTGATATGACTTAGCTATTGAAAACGTTTGAATGTTCTTATAACTGTAAGTTATAGAAGGAGATTATTACAAATATTTCTTCTCTTGCTATATATACTGGATAACTTTGTGGATAACCTTAATGCATGATGTAAGTTTTTTAAAGCAGAACTTCTTATAAATGTGTTGTACCTATCATGTGTTATTCTGGAAATCATTAAAAGTATGAAAAAGCTTTAAAACCCAGTCAGGGACCATCTCAAAGTCTTGCCCCAAAATTTTTTTGTCAACTAAAATTGACAAAATTCAACAAAAATGAATCTGTAGAGAAGTGCATTAGGTCAGTGAGCTTGCAATGTATTGGTTTTTTCGGTACGAAGAAACCAATCCATTGCAAGATCATTGACTTAGTACTCTCCTCTGCAGATTTTATTTTTGAGACGCTCCCTAACCCGTTGCTATATTCTTACAATTGTCACAGTTTACTAAATTTTATTGATTTACTACATAGCTATAACAGAGTTACTACATATAGCGTATAACCTTAATATATATAGCGCTACTGCATTGAGCGTTGATGTTTACTACATATAGCGACGAGTTGCTTTAAAAATTTGCATGTAGCGGAGATGTTATACATCAAAATGATATTGGATCAGCAAAATCTTTCAGAAGCATAACGTGGACAAAAACTTGTTCTAACAATAGGTAGTTTTCCCACAGTAAACAATCTCAAACCATGACCTTTTATACTTAAATGAATTTGAGAAACTTTTAGCCATATTTGCCAAAGCTGAATTCTCAACCGAACAATCAAAAACTTTAAGTAATCTAAATTTTAAAACCATGACTTGGCTACACAACAACGTTCACTGTTTACAGGACAAAAACAAGTTTGGATTTTTTTAACTAACAACATAGTAACTTTAAATTTAACCCTGTAACCATTGGAAACCAGTGTATCAAATTAGTCTTAGTATTTCTGCAACTACACTTTTGACGTAATTGCGACATGCCATAACATTTCCCAAAGTGATAATGTGACTTCAAATACCACTTGGCTTTTTGACCGTTTCAAACTCAGGTTGATGTTCAATTTTAAGCTTTGCATTGGTTTAAAAAATTAGAAAAATCCCCAATAAAGATAAATAAAAAAAAAAGAAAACGCTTATGTGAAATATACACAATATGTTTCTATTGTCAATTTGACCAATGACTTCATATACCAACAGAAATATATTTTCTTCCATTTTACTTACATCAAAGTCGCATAATCACCCTATTTTGTCAAAATTATAAAATCTATATCAAGTTCACTATTGGCAATTGTTGATCACACCCTGAAAATTTCAGCATTTATGATTAGCAGAAAGTGGGTCAAATAAGCAATTATTTTATCAAAAGCAAGCTACAACTTTATGTAATCATGCAGAAATCGATGAAGTTTTGCCAAACAATATAGCTGCCACGCAGTTAGCATAAAAAATACAAAACTTTAATCACTTGTATCTCTACTAACAGTTGTCTTTAAAGAATGAAACTTTCAGAATGTGTTACTGAAATTACAAGCTTTCATGTTATTTATTTGGAATTTTAATTAAAATTGGGTGACTATGTGACTTCAAGCTAATATAATCTATGAGAATTTGAATCATAAGGTTACCCATAATTCCATTACCATGATTTAATCAGTAGGGTATAGCTACTAATAGTTCAGAAGGTCTTACAAAAGTCTAAAAAAATTCATATTTTTAGAATTTAACTAATCTCATTACAAAAAGCAACGTTCATGCAAATTAATACCAGTTTTAAAATATCCTTTAGTCAATTCAGCCAATATCCTTTTGAATGTTTACTAAATCGAAGTATTGATTTTAGGGAATATAATAAAAATATGCCACATTCCACCAAAACAATCTTGGAATTTCATTATAAGACATTTTACAATTTTTTTCGTGACGTTCATCTTGCTGATATAATTTTAAGGCGTTCTCTCTAAGGTAAAATTGCACAAATCTCACTTCGTCTCAATTATTTATTTCCATGATTGTGGATGGTACCCTTTTATTGCAAAAATAAATTAATACATTATTTTGCTTGCACATTAGCTACTGGTAAAGTGATTTAATGAGATTTACTTATAATGAGAAATTCCATCACGTTTAAATAAATCAGGAATCAAAAGATTGTTATTGTTTTGAAAACAACATACCACCATTCTATTTACAATTGGTGTAGTTGTTACTTTGTACAATGTGAAAAACTACTGACCACGGACCCGTATAACTTCGTATTCAGCCTGTGTATTGTAAATAAGTTGTTTTTTATAGGAATCATGTTCTAAAGAAACATTATTAAAATTCACGTAGAAAATACGATACACATAACTGAATTTGCAAGGAAACAATAACATAACATCTTTTCGAGATTTTAACTTCTAAAATACGTGTAGATCTTACTTATTTAGGCGAAAACATATCTTTAAATGTCATAGAAACACGTTAAACAAATCGTGTAATTTTGTATCTTTTGTTGGGTACATACATATACAAAGTAAAATTAAATTTCTGTAATACATATCACCATGAGGATAAACGAATTAGCATTCCCCTAACTTATTGTGCTTTATCGCACAGTAGGTTAGGGCACCGGTTGTGCGGCCAGTAGGATTAGAGTGTGGTGTGAGTTCAAACTTCATTAAGTTATACCAAAATTTCATATTATTCGACTCTTTGGTTCAGTTTGACAGATTAAACAAATCCAGTTTTCACTCAAATCCTGAGTTTCTTATAAACAATACTTGTATAACAATAAACACTCCGAGTGCGGAGTAATGTGAGTCCGTAGTATTCCACACTGTGTTGTTTACAAACGACGTTCATTGTTGAGAAGGAAACAATCTAAAGTTTAAACAATGTACTACGTCCACATTGTTTTACGTCATTGGGATGCCACATCAAAGTAGCCGATGTAGTTCTATTATTCAAAATTCGGTTAACCCTTCTTTACGAGTTTTTCTTAAAGACAACAGCTTGAATAAAAGTTTTGAATTTAGGTCAAAAAAAATAAACACAGTACTGAAATTTGCAAATGGTTAGAAACAACCATATATAGAGTTTTTAACCTCTAAAACAGATGTAGCTATGTCTCTAATTTTGACCAAAACCAGTTGACGTCATCACAAAGGATATGGCGTAGCTAATTTTCTTTAGAAACCATGTTTTCTAAGAATTGCCACGAAGAGAGTTTTATAAAAGCTTTTATAATTCTGTTTGCAGTTTTAAATAGGTAATACCTTGCTGTTTCACAAAGTTTCCTGTTTTTCAGTGAAAATCTTGTTTTATAGATGTTTACTAAATGTTGAAAGGTTTCAGCACGATATCTATAGTGGTTAAAAAGTTATATAGCACAACATGGTAGGGAATAGAGGGGTAGGATGGAATCTACCTCCACTATACAAGCCATTTCTTTTGTTATGTTTTTTTAGCAGTACATACAGTTTGCACTATGATAATATAAGAAACAAAAAAGAAACCTGAGTTCCAACATTTCGATAAAAACTAAGAAATACGAATTCTCACTGAAATCGTAAGTTTCTTATATATATATATAAAAAAAAACAAAAAAAAGGGGAATAGGGGATTTGATGAATAGGTCACATTTTTCAATCATACTGAATATATATACATTATGTAACCTTTGTCACCAAATGAAATTGTGAATAACTTAACCGTATATATGCTGGGCTTTTTGGGGTTCCTCAATGCTTGGGAGATTTCGTCCCTTCCGCCCCTCCATAACTTTTGAACGACTAAAAGGATTAATATGAAACTTCGCAGACTTATAGTCTATTATAAAAAGAACAAAATGACATCGAATATTTTTCGCTGAAGTCAGCATTTTTCTGATGACGTCATCACAATTAATTTTAAATGGATCATTTTGTTTAAAATAGTACAGTTTCGGAATTTTGATTAAAATAGTTCTACAAAAGTTATTTTCATTTTGTTTGCAGTTTTAGGTAGGTATGTTAATGTTCTTTCACTCATTATCCGGGGTTTCTAGTGAAAATATTGGAAAATGGCAAGACTATACTCCGAAAATACGGAAAAATCTGACTTTTAAAAAACGGAAGAGTCACATGACTAAACTTATCAGAATTATTTATTTTGTGATTTTAAGTAATAACTTCACCGACTTTCGTAGCATAAGCATTACTTTAACACAAGTTATGGTAAAATAATGATATAGATTATTTACATAGGATTTTCCACTCGAAAATAGATTGTTTCAAGTTATGACCCACATATTTTGATCTACTGGAGGTATGGTCAAATTTGGTCAGTATGTGTCGGAAATAAAAACATATATGAATCACTTTGGCAGCTAGCTACATTTTTAAAAAAAGGAAATCAGATTCAACAAAACATGCGATGTTGTCATCAAACACTAGTATTAATAATGTTTCTCTAATGAACAATAGCTGTACCAAGCATAAACATGTAATGACCTATTTGCAAAGATTGTCTGCAAATGTTAATTTTCATTTCATTCCTGAGGTTTTTAGAAGCGTGATAGATACGATACGGTAAAATATATATAACTTCGCACCCAGAACTTCCATTTATTTATAGAAACATGCATTATATAGAACTCAATTCCTCATGATATTATATAACAAAAGACGTATGAATTATGTAATAGCGGAAATATTATGTATGTTTAGAACATTTATTTGCAGATATTTCTTCTATTTTAAAAAAATGCGCACTTGCAAAATTTGAGCTATTAATTTTAATGAGAAAGGAAATTGTCACAAATTATCAAAATCCCTCAGCAAACGAATAAATAATTTTAATTACATCTCGATTGCACATACGTGAACCAATTTTCATTGTTTACGTCAAGAGATTTAACATACGGAAATATCACTTAGCTAGTTAATGCTTTTGTTAGATTTCAGTTTTCAGATTTGAGAGATTAAAGCGAGATTTAAATAAAATATACAAACCCTCTATCCCAGTCGGCAAAAACCTGTCCAAAGTCAGTAAATAACGTTAAAAAACGTTCTTTGAACGTTGTTCTAACGTTATTTTGCTGACTTTGAACAGGTAATTGCCGGCTGGGATTAGGGAAGAGTTCCCCAAAATATCAATGGACCTCCAATCCACACTCCAATTCAAAATACATAAAGATTTTTTGTTATTATTATTAAAATATACCCATACCTTAACCCTATATATGCTGGGCTTTTTGGGGCTCCTTAAAGCTAGGGCGGGGGGCGTATTCCGCCCCCACCCATCCATAACTTTTGAACGACTAATATGATTGAGATGAAACTTTGTAGAGTTATATCCTATCACATAAGAGCACCAAATGAAGTTAGCATTTTTCTGATGACGTCATTACAATTAATTTTAAATGCCTCGTTTTCTTTAAAAACTGTACTTTCTTAGAATTTTGATTAAAAGAATTCTACAAAAGCTTTTTTTCATTCTATTTGCAGATTTGGGTAGGTATTTAAATGTTCCTTCACATATTTCTGGATTTTTAGCGAAAATGTAGGAAAATGCCAAATTTGTAATCCGAAATTCCGAAAAAAATACGATTTTTAAAAAATCAGAAAAATCGAAGGAAACAGATGAGTCACATGACTAAACTTATCGTAATTATTTATTTTATGGTATTAAGTAACTTTATTAGGTTTAGACAACCTCGTTCCCAGGGCTTCTTCTCTCTTGACGTTTAGAGAAGAAGCGCTGGGATCGAGGTTGAGGTTTAGTAACATTAGCATTACTTATCAACTTCGACAAGACGATGTTTTGACATTACCACGTTCATAAGACTTCGTGATCACATATTCTACGCCCGTTAGTTTTTGAAACTTAAGAGATGGCGTTTTTTGGATGAACGTAGGGCAATTATTCAGCATACGATATTTGATATATATATAAAAGACATCGCAAGTACACATGTTCTAGAGTCTTTTCTGCGTACTTTGAACAAGTTTTTTCCCACTGAGCGAAGCGTGTTTTTTCGGTATTCTCATCATTGTTCCCAAATATTTATCCTCATAAATGAGATTGAAAGATATTCTTATATCCTTAATTTAATTCGAATCAGTAGGCCTAAATCAAATTTAACTTAATTCGCCATCATTGAATAGAGCGTTTATTAGAGGGATACATTAAAAAGAAGAGAGCGTTAAATTCACGGCCCATCACTCCGTTTTGTAGCCTGAGTTCCAGTCCCTAACTACGACAAGTATACTACTTGTCGTAGTTAGGGACTGGAACTCAGGCTATCCGTTTAGAGTATCTTATTAAAGTTAAGAGCATTCTAATTGACTTCGAAGAATCATTATTTTGACGTCAGGACGGCTATGACTCGTTGTTTGGATGTCCTAGGGAGGGTGTTAAACCGTTGCTAGAGCTTGTTTGTGTTTTTTATAATTATCTCCACAATAATGTTTGTGCATGGCATGTGAAAGTAGCTAACTTCATTGTATTTTTAACTACAAACGTGCTCTTATTGTCAAGCAATAAACGAGAGGCGTGTTTTCAAAATAGTTTATGAACAGTCTTGTAACAGAACAATTAACACTTCTATACATCTATACATCTGTTTTACACGTACCAAAATCTTTTCTCATCAAAATAAAGAGTTGTCACACCATAGCTAAAATGACCTCTACGTTGTTCTAGCGTCTTTTTATTGTAGACTTTGAACAATTTTTCGACCACCGGGTAAACTTTTAATCAAGGTGGGAAAATATCTATTTTATTAAAATCCATAGCGTATGAATTGACTTCAGGCGCTGTAGCTACGTCATTGGACAATATAACCTCGTGTTATTTTACTTATATGCATGGACTTCAAGGAATTTTTTTGTAGCTATAAAAAAACATTTGTCTTCCTGGAATAAACCTGTCAAACTCGACATTTTTCAGCAAACTAGAAACCAGTGATATGTGTGTGATAAAGTATTTTAATAGCCGCACAAAGTTCCCAGTGGGCACACGACAACGGTTCAACGTCGAAACCACGTCAAGACGTCGTTTTAAAGTTGCTTTGACGTTAAACCTACGTCGTGTGCCTACAGGGTTGGATTAATGCGGAAGCAACATCGAAGCGACGCTGTCGTGGTTTCGACCTCATCTAAGTGGGTTGTCGTTGTTTCATCGTCATCTAACAATCGGAACCTTTCAAGTTAATAAATCAGAGACAGCTTACTCAAATTCGACATTGACATTTACAACATTGTTTCAAAGCCATTTGACTAAGTTGTGCGCCCAAGTTTCATCAGTATCTGACTTGAAACCTAGACGTCGAAAACACCTTATATTATGTCGTTGTCCTTGACGTCTAAAACGATGTATTTTTTGGCATTGGCTATAATTATTGGAACAGGTAGCAGAAAAAGCGATAAAAACTATTTTTATAACAATATATGTTTTTTTTGCTAAACGATAATAATATGAGGGGGAGCCACAGTTGTTTTTTGATAATAACTTTCTTTGTTAATTTTGATCTTTCTGGCACCCCAAAGCACTACAGATGATCGGTTTTTTCATTCATTTTAATAGTAAAAGACTAAGCAAGGTTTACTAAGTGTCAAATAATTGTGTCTATTATACAGAAATACTACTTTGGACTGAAGCAGACCATACAATTTTTTAAGAAAATTCTGGCAATTTTGGCGCGCTATAGTAGGCTAATGTGGACTTAAAACAGTTTGTTGTGATAATTTAATAAAAGGCACATCATTTGACACTCTAAATGTGAAAACAGAATCAAGAAACCTTATTTTGTTCTTGAGATATAGCCAATTAAAAATGAGTTAAAAAAATGAAAAAATGCTGACGTCGTTTTTATTGTTTTATGAAAAGGACTATTTAGTAGAAAAATTGATTCGCGGCGGTCTTTGATAAGCGAGCAGTAAAAAAAAAAGTCTTTATTTCCTTAAAGCATGTTGAAACACGAAAATAAACACCTCGACCCCTCATTGGCCAAAATACATTTCTCAAAATCTTATGTCCGCAAAGAGTAGGTTTCTTAAGATATTCAGACAAAGAGACAATAATAGCAATGAAGAAAAATATACGTTTCTTAAATAATACTGCAATGTTTAAAAAATTTAATAAACGGACGGCCTTGAAACTGAGAAAGTTGAAACTCAGATATTTTTTAAATTCATAATGACCACTTGTTGCCATGGTAACCAATTGTTTCGCAGTAGAACGGAAAATGCTAACAGATCCTAAAAATCCTCTAACAATGCCTTCAGAAAAAGCTGACATCAACATTATTTTTGTGAAACAATTGGAATGCACTTCTGTTCTCAAACAGTGATAATGCTGACCCATGACACCATTTCATGCACACCAAACTTAAATTTTCAAAAAAGTACCTTTACTAGAATTTCAGATGGTACAATTGTTTATGATAACTTCAGCAAACAATTACTGATGCCGACCTGTTAGGAAGAGTACAAAGTATTACTGTACCAAGTTTCTTTGCAAATCACAGAAATTATGGAGAAAGTGGGGCATATTGCACCCCACCCAGTCTTACGGATCCCTAAAATATCCAGCCCAATAGGGTAAACAGTGTTAGTGTCTATTACACGTTTTGCTCTCATTAGCGCCACGAACACATTTTTAGTATATATACAATTGTTTTGAATTTTACACTGTAAATACTGATGTTCGCATATTAAATATAATATTTTATTCACAAAAAGGTCTTCAAAACCATCCTTAACTACATGGAGTATATTCACCCATTTTTTGGTCTCCCTCTGTTGGAAAATATCGAAAGTGAGAAAATAACTTTAAAACGTTTTATGGGAATATTCTTTCCAAATTAAAACTTAGGAAAAGTCAGATAGTTTGAGTTTGAGTGTGCTCCACGCTTGTACATCTTTTATTGAGCCATGGTTTGACTTCAAACACGCCTCTATTCACTTGCTTTTTAAAATAAATTGATAATAATAATCAAGACTAATTGCAACTGTTATAACAAGAAGCCTCACATCGTTATTTGCATTCATCATCTTCTCAAACGTGAAATTTGTGCTTCTGACAATACAGAGTTGATTTCTATATTGTCAAAAGCGCAAATTTTATGTTTGACCCCTTAAAAATGTGAATGGTACAATTACAATACTGTAAAATCGTAGTTATAAGCCCTGAGGTTATATAATTTTAAAGGCCATTTTTAGTAGGCTTATAACCGAACATCCAATATAAATACAAAGTGTTTTAGAAAAATCATAGGAAAAAAACAGTTCAGAAAGGTTTTTAACAAGTAAAATACATAAAAAAAACTTTTATGTGACTTACTGCCTGGTGAAATACAAAGACATTTTCCCTTGCCTTATTATGTCGTACCGAATATAAGCCTATGGGCCTATGTTCGGAAATGAGGAAATTATAAATGAAAGAAATTCGCGTAAGAAATTTGATGGGCTCATATCCAGGAGGGTTTATAACCGAGATTTTTTCGATATTTGAAAATACTTTCAGTTTAAAGTATTTTGGAAATTGTTGCCCTTAATTTTACTTATTGAAATTTGAAAAAAAATAATAATTTGAAGTTTTAATCGATGTTTAAAGAAATTGTTCTACTTGAAAACAATGCGAATGACATGAGGATTGTATCACTTAATTTTATCGATAAATAAGACGTCAGAACAACGTACAAACGACGACATAACGTCGTTTTGACGTTCTTCCGATATCTAGTCCCGTTGGGTTGAGATCATAGTTGAGGATAATGAATTTATAAACTGTAGAATGTCTCAGTGTTATCTAGCTACCTCTACGTTTTTAGTACCATAAGACGAGTTTTCCTTTTTGGCGCACGGCGTCGGATCAATGTCAAAACAACGTCGCAAAGTTGAATCGCCGTCGTGTGTCTGCTGGGATAATATATACAGGGAGAAAAACAAGTAACCTTGCGATCGACATTTAATCAATGAAGAGGAAAATTCTGTAAGAGCATAATGGAATATATCTGGTGACACGCTGGTGACATTTGACAAAATAGAAAAAAAAAGTTTTCCCTCTTCATAGCTTTCTAAGAATATAGATTTATAAATATATATGGACAATGTAATAATGTCATGTCGCGACTATAATTTCTCTTGTATAATTGAGGCAACTATAAATAAACAGTAAATAATTATCATGCCGGCACGTAAGGTTTTTTTAATATAACGTCAAACACAACAACTTTTTCGCAGAAAATAAAACGCAAAAAACACATGCTGGATACATGATGGTGGAACGGAGAATAGTTATTAATTACATAAAGTAAAGTCATAGTTGGTTATCTATAAGTATTTCTAACTTTAACAGATACTCTCTATTTTGTATGTACAACAAGAATAAGTTATCAAGGAACAAAAATGTCAATAATCTATATACACGACTTCTTTCAAAGAAACATAAAATTCAAAATCTAGTTAATACTTATTGGGCAAAAACTTGTTCAAAGTATGCGGTAAAGACGCTAGAACAACGCTAGAACAACGCGACGTTGTTCTAGCGTCTTTATTGCGGACTTTGAACAAGTTTTTGCCCACTGGTTAGTAGGTACCAAATAGGTTAAAAACATGTTCAAAGTCCACAGTAAAGACGACAGAACAACGTTTTACATATATTAAAGCGTCTTTACAACCTAACGAATTTTTTGCCCACCAACAACTGGTTGACATTCATACTGACCAACCATGGAAATAAGTAAACTCAACGATAGTGTGACTATGATATGCCGAATCAATAGTCATTTGGTTATTCATTAGGTACTAAAGATGCAACGCAGTCAACCGATATTTCACAACAATATAAAAACAAAAAATTCTCTCTTACTTTTCGCCAATCAGTTTGTGATGGATTATTTTTCAAAGTATCTTTTTTGTAAGAAACTACCGATTGTTTTCCATTAAGTAACAAATTTGTTGCGAGAGCTAAACAAAATTTTTACCAATCTTCTGGCTGTATGGAAATCAAACTCAATCAAGTTAAATTAATTTAGAAACAAAATTGCAAAAGAAAACATTATGCGTCATAACTAGTTGGAACATCGACATAACTCAGAACATAGTGACTCATATTACTCCTAAAATCCTTCGAACTGAACGAGATAAAACCTCGTGGTGACCAATTAATAATCATGCACTCCTAATTGGATCATACATAAGATAGGGAATAATTTGCATTAATATTATTACCCTAGTAAGCAAAAAATTGTTCAAAGTCCGCTGTAAAGGTGCTAGAACAACATTGAAAACGTTGGTCCAGCGTATTTAATGCGGACTTTGAACAAGTTTTTTCCCATATATAAATATATTCTCAAATATTAGCAATTGCTTTAATTTCTCGCATAATCCGACCAATAGAATTCTTTCCCATAGGTACTTTATTAAACCAGACATTACCTTTAGGCTTGTGCTTAGGCGTTAAATAAAAAGACGATATACCAGGGGGACGATGTGCTTTAAATAGCTCAAATGCTCTTAAAGGATCTCGCTCACCCCCGTCTGTTTCTTTAACCAGTCCTTTGAATTTTTTCTTCTTTGGTGGTTCTAATTTATCTGATAGCGTTATTTGATTTGGATATTGTGATTTTTTATTGTATTCCATCATCAACTTGCAGTCATTGTCACGTTTGATTGTGAAGTCTTCAGTTGTTAAATCATGATGGGCCATGCGACCACGCACTCCGTGATATACTGTATTATACCACCACTGTAATCGCAATAATGGACGTGGGGCATGTGTACCAATCGCACCTGATGCCCACATTTTTTCTAATTGTTCTGGTGTAATGCTTTCAATAGCGTTCGGATGGTTTCCTTTACCTTTCCTTTTCAAATCGTCTCTTTTGGTAACTAAATGTCTATTCACAATGTCAAACGTTTTATCCGTCAGATCAAAATTGTCAGGTGCTGGAGGAACTTTTCGGTATAAGAAATAGCGTCGTAGTCCATTTCGGTATGTTGTCAGAGTAACCGGTTCGTATTCATTACCAACTCGACCAGGTCTCGTATCTCGTATATCGAGAAAGAAGTCTTTTAACAACTCAGGTGCGTTAAAACGATTTACAGAGTTCATATCAATGTCTTTGTTATACTTCTCTTTGTACCATCTTTTAAATCTTCGTACAGATGTTTTCGTACCTTCGATTGTATTTTTACATTTTTGAGTTTCGTTTACTTGTTCCACATCTTTATCGCGTTGTTTATGTCCAGAATGAGGTGGGAAAATATGGGTCATTTTGTTCATCGCTTGTGGGATAATCGAAGTAGGTAAACCGTTATTATTATTATTATTAATATTATTATTGTTGTTGTTGTTGGTCAATATCGAATGATCTGGATAAAAGCTTGGTGAATATTCGCTATCAGACTTTCTGAGGTCATTCGTGAACTGATTTGGTAACGCTAAAGAGTGATCAGGCATTTGATATTTATTGAAATGGTTCATACCAGAATACTCATCAACTGATCCATGTTTGACGGGAAAATGTGATTGATTTTGGTACATATTCATCATATTTGTATGTGCATGCGCTGTGCTATTAATCAAAGCAGGTGGGGATGGATAATTTGTGTCCATATTATTACTATTTGAGAATGAGTTTAAGCGACTAACTGCATTAACATCAGATTTGACAGGAAAATATTGATTTAAACTTGTAGGACTCGTATCGTGATTAATATTCATACTCATATTTTCTGATCCACCGGGAGTGGAATAATCATTACCAGTAGTGAAAGGATTGGGTGGTATATCAATTTGAAAACGATTGTTTATTAAGTTCACGTGTGTAATAGATTGATTGAAGGTAAAATGATTGGTTGGATGTTGTTGCTGTGGATGGTGTTGATGATTTTGAGGTAAGGAACGAATTGCATCTGTGTACTTTGATTGTTGATCTTCATTAAATAATGGATAATTCGTAGAATATGGATAATCTTCGACAGAATATTTTCTTGCAGCCATATCGTTATAACCTAAAGAGTAGTCAAGACCACCGGTTCCAAAACTAGGACGACCTTGTATGAACGCCGCCATTTACATGTGTTGTTTATACAGCAGAGTTTATTAAAAAACAATGTCGTATTAAATATGGCTAATTATCTTTTGTCCTTTTTTAAAATTACACACCAATCTCTAATCTCTGTAATGAAAGTCATAAATTATGCTATCAATCTAGTTCCTCCTTAAATGCTTTATCAATAATGACGTACCACATACTTTTACAGACAATGTCTAAATACAGTAATTAGAAACTACCACAGAGAAATGTGGACTAATAAGACTTGTAAAGTTATGCTTGACGACAATCGTGTATTTACTCGACCATATATGACGACGCGAATCGTAATATTAAAGCAGCAAACCTTCTTCTTAGTTGTTAAATAAATAACTACCAAGTTTTGAAGACGTTGTGTCTATTTAAACGACTCATCTAAATAATCTCAAGTGAGATTCAAAGTGCTATATTTATTTGTTCGCTACTTGAAAACGAGGCTATTTAGACTGCCCTTATGGATAAATAACACTTTAGGATACAGACAATGTAACAAACGAGTTTAACAATATAAACAAAAGGAGCTGTCAATCAAACTTGTGATCGAGAACTTTTTAAATGCAGCTGCAATAAAGCTTCTGATTGTTTGAAGGCGGGGTGTACCACCTTTCTTGCAAAAACTTTAATTACTCGTGAAACAATTACACGATATAAGAAAAACAAGTAATTAAAGAACTACTTAGATTCATTAACCTCGTTTTCATGTTAATCGTTGTAATTAAAAATAAAAATGGCTTTGAAGTTTACTCACAGGAAACACTAAAAATAAAAAATAAAGATTTTTATTGCTTTATTCTTCATTTTACGATATTCGCTTGATGGACTTTTTTTTCAATATTTTTTTAGGTTTTTCTTTTTCCTTATTAATATATTGGACAGGAAATGTACGAAAATAAAGGGTTATTATGTTATAAATATTTAACAAAGCAAATGTAAAATACAGATTTTACGATCCGCGCGTTTTTATATATTGTTCCTGAGATCTCCCATGTGGATCAGGAAAAAATATTGGCATCATTTTTGTTTTTTTCCTTTTTTAAAAGATATTTATCAATTTAATAATGCATAAATTTTAGCGCGAAATTTTTATCGATAGATGATTTTCAAATTATTTTATAGCCGTCCCTTTTGGGATATTAGGCGATATATATGGGAGTGACAGCAATCATTGATAATTAAATAATCTGAAATCATCTAAAACTTTACTCAACAGTTAAATAGTCTTATTAAATACAAAATAGATCCAGATAGAAAGTTAGAAATATAATCCATTGCAAGTACGTTTTGTCAATTTCATCTGATTTAACTCTACCAAAAGAGTTAGTTTTGAATTGAAATTTGGAGATGGTCCCTTAGTCAATCAATATCCGAAGATAACTGAGATTCTTTTCTCTCATATGACTTGCCTGATCTCCTCTCTCTGGAATAGTACAAACAAATACGTGCTGAATCGCCTCACGGCTCTGATCTTCACTGAATTTCGTATATATATCCCTAAATGAAAACATCAGAGGCCGAATATGAACAAAAGGTCGAAATGCAAGAATTGTGTTTGCGTGTAACCATAAAACCGCCTGAAATAGACCTTAACCTTTTTTAGTAAAAAAAGTCTTGTGCCAATCATTTCTCTAGCTACACTTAAAAAATACTTATTCAAATATTGCTTCAACATTTTTTGTTTTACCCGAAGTTGTGATGCCAATTTATATTGTTCCATGCACTTGCAATTAAATTAATGCATAGATCATTGACACAAAGCACATTGGTTGAATGAATGTTCATCATGTGGGCTAATATCAACTCTGAGGTGAAAATCGGGGTGAAAATAAAATTTTAATTAAGCAATTAAACGTGTACACAGAAGATAATGCTATGGTACTACAATATTTTGGATTTTCACTCCTTTACTGATAGGAAATAATTTTTTCATTCCAGCGCCTTATATAGCTTACCACTTAAAACTAACAAGAGAGGAGAAATATATTGGTCCAATTTGGGAATATAATACTTGAATACAGAGAGGATTTTAATAACATTATTACAATAGAAGGTTTAATGTTAATTTAGCGCCTCATTATGGTGAATCTAAGAAAATGTTAAACTGATATCACAACCTGCACAAGTCCAATCAATTAACTCAAAATCTATAAACAGATCTCAAAACTCACTCAAGAGTTTCAATCGTTCAAAAATGATATCAAATATCGACAGAAATATGTAACCTTGTACCATAAATTTTATATTATCATATTAGGTACATCCAGAGCTATATTCCTATTATATTTCAGCTTAACCCTATATTTGCTGGGGGGTGGGGGAGATTCCGCACCACTCCCCTACTATATTTTTTATAATTACTTCCGAACCAATAAATAGTGCTGATGCCGAAACTTACCTAGTTTTAACACATACTGACCAAATTTGACTTTGCATATACAAGGTTAATACATCTATCCTGTCGACACGTGTCGTTTTTCAGGATAAAAAAGACGTTGTGTTGACGTTCTAGACATAAAACAACGTCTTTTTTTTACGTTAAAAAAACGTCACGTGGGCACGTATATAAAAAGCCATATTATTGCTAGGAAAAATGACCTACCCTGTTGTCACACGACGTCAGATCAACGTCGAAATAACGTCGTTTCGACGTTGATCCGACGTCGTGTACCTACAGGGTGCACTTTATTTCAACCTCACTTGCCTGAATAATATATTATTATGATGTTGTGTACTCAGTGGAAAAAAACATGTTCAAAGTCAGCAGTAAAGAGGCTAGAACAACGTCGAAGACATTGTTCTAGCATCTTTACTGCTGACTTTGAACAAGTTTTTGCCCACCGGGAGGATATTCCATATAGAGAGATTGAGATTTGCGGTTTCATAATCTAAATGGGAAGTCTAGTATAGGGATATAAATAGGAGGGATTTCAATACTTTCTATTATTAATATTTCTTTTTTTGGACCACCCGTATTATAAATATTTTAGCAGTCATTTATTTGTACTTTTTATATTATTTAGGGGGTAAATATATTGCAAATTTTTTAACATTAATATTTATATTCCTTGATACTGCAAGCTCCTTTAACGTGGATAATAAGAGAATTTATGCGATTATATCTTGAATACCAATTTCCTCAAAGAGTTCATATATATGTACAAAAGATACGTGTTCTAAATTTAGGTGCTAATGCGCGTTCAGAACAGTTTAAACTTATTTTGTTCTCTGTATTAGTTCATTGATTAAAGGCCAACCTTTTCACACCTTAACTAACGTAGTGGGTGATAATTTTACTGAAAAGTTATTAAGAATTAATTTTTCTGGTGAATGTGTGAAAGCAATTTGTTTTAGCTGTTCGCAAGCATTGCTAACGTATTAACTTTTTGATTATGTATTTTATGCTAAAGATAACTGAAATCTATGACACCAGGACAACCGACTGACGTAGATTTGTCAGTCAAACAATATTGTTATCCCTCATCCAATATCCCTTATCCGACTCCTGAACTATTAACTTTGGAGTAATAAAAAATTTGCCTGGTCATAGGAAAAGATATTTTCGAAATTATATCCTTTTTTGCTGACGTCAGCATTTTATGTTATAGCGTCATCACAACATTCAATCGTGTCGATTTTTTTTATAAAAATATAAGTTATTTTCAAAAGTAAATAAAAAATAATGGGAAATGCTTTCAAATTTTTGTTGATTATACTTCTGAGAGGGTTTCAAAGATTACTATCTTATCTATGAACATTGGGTAGAAAAACTCCGAATATTTTAAAACATATTATAGAAATGTTTCCACTTGTTAATGTTTGAATCAGTGTTTAAAGTTTCCTTTTGTAAAACGGAAGTTATTTAATACTTGGTGTTTGAGAAATAATTGGAATTTGTAAAGTGGTTTCAGATTATGGCTATAATATTGGAAAACCGATTAAACAATCGACCTACAATTTGGTATAGCTACCGACATAAAGCAAGTTGTAGTTCATAGGGCGTGGGGTAGAGTTTCATAGGGCGTGTGGTGGAGTTTCAGGGTAAGATAGGGTTAAGACGTATTGAAGGTTGATTCAACGTTATCTCTGTAATTTCGGTCATGCAGCGGGTACTTGACTCTTAACCAGCGATATAAGGTAGTTATAACAACTTCTTTTTAATGCGGATTGAATGTCTTTTATCAACGATATGCTGTCAACATCAGGGGCCATTAGTTCAATATGACATAAATAAAAATTAAAATTGTAATCTTAAGTTTAATTTTAAAATAAATATTAAATTAAACTTTCAACCCTAATCAGGCCGGGCTTTTTGGGGCTCTGAATAGCCGGGGGGGGGGGCACAAAGTGCCCCCTCCCCTTCCATAACTATTGATGGAGCCATGTTGTAGTGTTGAAAATTTCCAGAAAGTTAGATGAACCCTTAATTAACATTTTAGCAAAATAATTTTTTTGATGACGTCATTTTTAACGTAACATGACATCTTAACTGAAAAACAGCTGGTACAGAAAATCTTTTTTTTAGGTGAATATTTTTTTTTTTTTGCAAACTATATACCAAAATGATTTTCAAGCAAAAATAAGAAGAAAAAATTATGGTTGCTAGGGGAAAATTAATTTTTTTTTATATCAAAATGATCCTAGATAAATTGTAGGAAAAGTCCTAATGTTTGTAGTCATATAAGCCATTTATTCAAAAAATAGGGTTAAAGCAACCGGGTTTTTGGGTGTTTTTTTTGTACAACGCATTGTGTAAAACAGCGTTATTTAAGAAATAGTTTCGTTGTTAATTTCCTCATTTTATGCGGTAATAAATGGATTATAGCAAAACAATTACATGGTACGTTAGCTCGTTGCGCAATAATTGCATGAATTTTTACTTCATATCGTGTCACGTATCAATATTTTAGAATAATATTCAAGAAACAATAGGGAAATCAAGTTATTTTTATCTATGAGTTATTATATGGCATGCTAACCCTATTATATATAGCAGGCAAACAAATTTTTTTTCACGTTTATACTTTGTCTGTCAAAATAAGATTTTATTGACTGATTTATTGTTTCAATATTGTTTATTCCATGTCATATGACATATTTATGCATAATTATGACATCATTTAGGTACTTTCATGAGAGCTCTCCTCCACAAGTATGGATTTTTGATTTTTCAACTAACTGTAAAATGCACTTGTCAAAACAATTTTTATTTTATTTTGAATGTACGTTTTTAGGCCATCTTATAGTATATTTGCATAATTATTCAAGCGATATAGATATAGTGAATTAAAAACAAGGTAAAAAGTGGCATTTTTTCAGAAAAAAATGCTGACGTCTTTGCAATTTTAAAATTCTTTCATCAAGGGCTAATTACATGCAAAGTTTCACACTTGTAGCATGTTTCTATCCTGAGAAAACCATATATTCAACGTCAAGTTCGTACCCAGTCCCTTCTGCTTTTTTTTTAATTTTTCTATAAGGTCCTAGAAAAATTTAAAAAAAGACAAATGGGACTGGGGACGAGCTTGATTTAATGTACATTAAAAAGCCTATATAGGAGTTAAGGATATTTTATAATGAAATTCCTTCTTCTCACATTTTCTTAGAGCTGTGTTCAATTATGAACTACCTTATTACTTGATATATTCAGTAAAAATACCTTATTGCGTGATATATTCACAACTCATTAAAATATCGTTTAAAACAGATCATATATGCATATCCCTATATTAAGTATTGCGAGAACAGGTTCGTTTGTTTGTCTGGAATACTTTTGTGCCGAAACAGGACGTTATTATCGATTTCCAAATAAGAGTCGTTTTGACCTTTATTGCGACGTTGACTAGACACACCGTGTCGTATTGAATACAGTCCCACATCGACACGTCTACAGAGAGCGTTGAATCAAATGTAACGTTGTTTCGACGTTATTCCGATGCCATGTGTCCGATGGGTCCATTATTATCTATTAATTGTTAATTATCAAAAAATGTATTAAATTAATAATTGTCATTCATTCTTTTCTTATATTGACAGCCACACAAACAAATTAACTTTAAATGCTTTGAATATATTTTTTCAAATCACTACCCAGTGAACAAAAACTGCTGGTTCAAAGTCCGCAGTAACGTCACTAGAACCACGTTGAAAACGGTATTCTAGCGTCTTTACTGCGGACTTTGAACAGGTTTTAGCCCACTAGACATTGAAAATCAACAGGGATTTCCAGTAGGAATGGATGAACGCAAGCTATATTGACTAATATATTTTCTTAGCTACAACTCATAGTGCAACAGAATATTTATGATTGAGATTTAGTTTTTAACGCCACATTTTTGACAGAATTATATCAAAAGACATTTACATAAAGTAGCCATGAGCAAAGAGCAAAATAATTTTTACTTTAAGATATTTGGCCATGGACGTGTATCTAATCATAGATGATCTAATGCATTGTAATATCAATTGTCCAGTAACAGGAGAAAACACGAACGAATCCTCCCTCGTTTTATTATTTGGTTCCATTAATTTACACGTTCTGTTTCAATTATTTTTTTATTTTTGCTAGATTCCCTGGTTCAAACCAATATATTCAACAAAAATTAAAAACTTTTACTGTTGATTTTTGAATGGAATGCGGTCAAAGAAGTGATTACTAAAGCTGCATGTCAGTTAAATCCTCATCAGAACTATTAAATATGCCTCGCCTATGAATCCTCAAATGTGGGATATCTTCTGCAGAGGAGTGTATCTGAACACAGTTTTGAAGCTGAAAACTGTACTAAAGATACTCCTCCACAAGTGATGTCCGACAGATATTTTGAGGCTTACTTAGCAACTAATAGGAAACTTAAAAATGGGGTGTGCGACACATGGCAAATTATTCTATTGTTTGCTCGCCATTTGTCTCACATCCTTTACTCTTGACGCCATAAAATCCATGATCACGTAGCTATATTAATTGTATCGTAGCTATGGTTAGAGGAAAGAATTAATACGGTAATCCGGTATACCGTTTCTCAGGTGTTTCTAAAATATTTTTAAATTAGATTTTTATTTACAAAGCAATTTATATACAAACAAGGAAGTTACCGTGGCTTTAAAACTGTGACATAGGATTGCTTTTTCATAAGCGATTGAGAACCAAAACAACACCAAAACCGGCGAGATCAGGATCTTGTGACTTCACCGCTACGCTCAAGCCGGAACCATATACTAGGATTCCCCAGTTAAAAAAGTTTCAATAGTCTTTAATGCTTTTAATTTTAGTGAACTGAACAATCTTTTGCACAACGTGAAGCGTTTTTCAACGTAACAAAGACGCTGTTTTGACGTTCTGACGTATATTTTACGTTGAGAAAACGTCACGTGCCCAATGTGATGCAATCAACAGTTCAGACAAAACTTTGATGTTATAAAGCTAAAGCAATTCAACAACAAAATATTTTCCGTTTCCCAATGGAGACACAACGTTTGATGTCTACAGTATAGTGCATCAAAATAGTCACGAAAATATTGGTACATGCAATAAAAAAAACGCTTTTCGAATGTTCATTTTTGTTCAAAGCTTTTTCAACCGAAACTAGCCCGGCACTTTTTTGCCGCGGGGGCGGGTCTGCGAAACAGGCTAACCGAAACATGATAAATAAATAAATGACTTTAAGCGAAAGCTTACAATACATGGATTTGTCTACATGGACGTGTCGTTATTTATTTACAATATTAAAATTTTAAGTTAAAATGACTTTATTTTATTCTCATTTTAAATATCTTTGGCCGAAATCGATTTTGCGTAATATTGCAAAAAGGTGTCCGTAGTCTGTAGCTAGTAACAACAATAGAAAAACGTTGTTCTAGCATCTTTACTGCGGATTCGGAACAATTACTTGCCCACTGAGAATTTAGTTATAGTTTTTAGCCGCAAAAGCTAACTACTTTAAACGTTGAATGAAATTACCTTAGTAACTATGCAAAACAAATACATGAAAATATCCCAACCGGCAAAAACCTGTTCAAAGTCAGCAAAATAACGTTAGAATAACGTTTACAGAACGTTGTTCTAATGTTATTTTTCGGACTTTAAACAGGTTTTTGCTGGCTGCATTTAAACAGATAAATACTCATCTTATCGTATATAGAAGACGATATAAGTAATTATTATGTATGATTCAGATTATTATACAGTTATGGTACCTCCTCCGAGATAAAGCATAGATAGTAACTATATATACAGAAGGAAATTTAGATAAAAGTTCTCACCATGAGAAATATCTAAGATTTTAAAACTTCTGACGAAAACATTCGCACTAGTAATTTGTTGTTCGCCTCTCCCATAGACTAAACCTCTCTGAACTTTGATGATGAGGCATCAACATTCACTCTAGACGATTCTTGTTGCAGTAGATTATTTGGGGCTTTATCATAATACATCAGTAGGTTGTTTTCATTTTTACAAATATAGCTATGTTGATTTATTCTAACTTCTCGTTATTTTTAACGTTTTAGCTTTTTAGCGAGTTGACTATTTTATGTTAGGGGTGGAATAAGAGCGGGGGAGGGTGTGTGTGGAAATATTCCCAAACATTAATAACGTTCCCCTCGCTTGTTTGATATATGGATTTTAGTAGGCAAATGTTTTAAAAAAAAATTATATAGGCGATTTTGTACCTTTAGCTAATAACTATCAATTTTGTTCCAATATCATTTAATAAGAAAGATACTAAGGATAGATATTGAATACAGACTCATATAGCTCCGTTTACAGATGGTGTATTACCAAATAAGGCAAGACACAGACGTATATGGATTTACAACCGATCGCATAAATTATAAGACATTTTACGAATTTCGACAAGCAATACAAGCCACAAGTAAAACGTAAATACGGAAAATGACCGAGTAGACTAGATTTAGGGCTTAGGATCTTGGGTTTTTTTGCAAACTCGACAAATTCTGCTGTTTATAGGAGCCTAGTACCCAGGCTCTTGGAGCATATTCAATTTTTTGTGTCTTTAGGTTTGCTACCGAAAATTTAAAGCTTTTTATCCAATTGAAAATTCTGAATTTCTGCTCGAATTTTGCCTTGTCTCAAATATTTATGTGATTGCTTGTAGCTTATCAAGAGCATATTTATCTTTTGTATCTTTCTGTCTTATCTTTCTAGCGCGGTACTGTATACATGTTTATTTTCTGGACATCTCTCTCCATGTTTATGTTCGTTTCTGGACTGGATTTTTTTCTGGTTGTTCTTGTTGTTACAACATCAGTTTGATTTCTCTTCTATTTCGTTTTATTGTTTTTGCTTATCAATCTGCTGTTTGGACTGCTAGAGTTTGCCTCGACATAATACTCTCTTAATCTTATGGCCTGTAGATGTATTTTGGTGTGCCTAGCTAGACCCTTTTTTACTTGAATATTGCACTAGTCCAAATGTTTGTTTATTGGCAGTTATATTCCGTGTTGGGGGAGGGGAGAGCCTGAAGAGGAATGAAGAATCTCACACAGCAGTAGAGCTTCATCTCAAATATGTATGTCATTGTTTGTGTGATCGTGGATGCATATTTTTTTATATATTATTTTTATTAAAATTAAAATACTCGGAAAAGGGGGGGAGGGGGCAAAATATGCATACTGATAAGGCTGAAGTAAAGTATTTTTCTCTGAAACTAAGAATTCTAGAAGCATAAAAGTCCTGGCAAATATTCTCTGGCATGAGTATTTTCAATTTCTACCATTATTACAACAATGAGTACGTGACTTTTTTGCTGATGTCTGCAAATGTTTTTGAAAATTTGGTACCTAAACTTAAGGAGCCATAACTTTTGATTGACTGGCTTTTGATTTTTTAAGTAGTGGTAATAGTTTTGCCCCACCCCACCCCATATATATTCTCAACGTACATGAAAAAGCCCATATATATCATAGGGTTAACCCACAAAGAAAGTTGAAGCGAAATTTCGAAATGGTCTTAAGTTGAGCCTAAACCAATATCTTGTGTCATTTATAAAAAAAACATAAAATCACTACTACACTACTATTATTGAACTTAAAGGTACATAATCACCTTTTTTGGTCAAATTTTCAATTTTCTA
Organism: Neoturris breviconis; assembly: GCA_032360805.1. Taxonomy (NCBI): domain Eukaryota; kingdom Metazoa; phylum Cnidaria; class Hydrozoa; order Anthoathecata; family Pandeidae; genus Neoturris; species Neoturris breviconis. The sequence goes on from JAULBZ010000139.1 coordinate 39,930, forward strand.
TGTGGATAAGTGACACACACTGAACATACTCAGAAAATTTCAGAGTCTAAAAATGTCAAGAAGTGGCAAAACAAGCAAT
>JAULBZ010000140.1:0-40006 GCA_032360805.1 Neoturris breviconis
TATATTTATGGGACTATCTATCTTCGGTCGAGATTAGGGATGGCAAGATATCCGACTAGCCCTAGCACTAGGATTTACTGACTAGCCCTAATACTAGGGCTTACTGATTAGCCCAAATACAAGGGTTTACTAATTAGCCCTAATACCAGGGCTTACTGATTAGCCTAATATTAGAGTTGACTGATTAGCCCTAATACTAGGGTTTACTAATTAGCCCTAATACTAGAGTATACTGACACTAGGGTTTGTCAATTAGATCTCATACTAGGGTTTACTAAATATCCCTAATAATCGTGGCAGTTGGGTAAGGTTATTGTTAGTTATTTATTAAAGCAAAAATACAAGAGCCTGAAAACGAAATTGATGTGATGATGTAATGTTTTATATTACATCATTATTATGCTTGGGAAAAGCAACTTCTGGGTACTCAATACAATGCAGTTTTGTCCTCCGAACAAAGATAGAGTGTAATCAACGACGGAACGTGTCCACTATCACGCACTGGATTATCAATGTCACATGTTGCGTTGATATAAATTGACATGTTATCTTAACCTAGCTTCATGAGTTATTTCTTTACACACCACAAGATTGATCTTAAGTTATTGAAAGTAAAAACTGTTCGTTTGAAAATACTTGTATTAATCTTACGAATGTTTTTTAGGTTAAAGCAACTAAAATTAGTCGAACTGAACACAAATAGAAAATAATTCCAATGGGCAAAAACTTATTCAAAGTCCACAGTAAAGACGCTAGAACAACGTTGAACTTTGAACAACTTTGTACACTTTTTTACATAACGTTTGAATGAATGCCTTATACATCTAGAAATTTTAGGACTTTTCCTATGATTTATCTAGCATCATTTTAAAAAATATATTATTTTGGTAACTAGGGATAATTTCCCTTAGTAACCAAATTTTTGACCGATAAAAAGAAAAATTCCAAAAAAAAAAGTTTCTTATTATTATTTTTGCTTGAAAAACGTTCTGACAAATTTGGGTGACAAAAATCATTTTCACTTAAATTGTTTTTTCCACCCCCTGATTTGCATTGATGACGTCATCATCATAATTAATTACTTCATCAAAACAATAATTGAAATGTTTATTATGTGTTGACCTAACATTCTAGTAAGTTTCAACACTACAGCATGGTTTCTTCAAAAGTTATGGAGATGTTATTCAAACAACCCCGAGGAGCTCCAAAAAGGGCCCAGTATTAATAGGGTTAATTCAACACATTTCAGATTAATGGTTGGTTTTTACTAAGCAAAATTTGTAAATTAAACTTGAAAGAAGAGATATTAAAACAAGTAGGCGGTGATAGGGTTAAATAATTACTATTTCCAAATATTCTAATTGCTTTCATGTTTATGCGGCGATGGTGTAGTGGTATGCACCTTCGGTTTTCACCAGTGCGGTCTGGGTTCAAATCCCGCTGCAGAAACTGAAATTGAAATTGATACTCCACTCCGATGCGCTTTAAATGCAGCGTACTCAGCCCATTAGAAGCCATTGACTGACCGCATGCTGGCCTGGGGCAAGTTAGAGCAATGCTTTCACGTGTCTCCAGCGGTGAGTTAACTTAGTTGACAGTCGGATGGGAGGAAGAACCACTGAACTGATGTGGATTCCCTGAGGACATTAAACTTCCGATTACTTACTTACTTACTTACTTATTTGCATAAGCAAAGTACTTTAAATCCATACATGATCAATTCTATCTCCAAGCTTCCTTCTGAAACTACATCTCATTCCTATAAAAGCCATGCTCACCAAATAAGGTGCATGAATTGATGTAGACCCCAACTTTATAGTGAAAGCTTTATGTTGTATTGACACCACTATTTTCTTTTAGAGTTTCAATTGACGGATTCTAGTGTAATTATATACCAGCGAAGAAATAGTTACGGGAACCAAAATAAAAAAACAACACTAGAAAAAACACAAAATACGAGACGAGGTTTCATCAAAATCAGGTAAAGAGAGACATATACATATCAACAAACCTCTGCTTTCTTGTCTATATCACGTGGTGGTCCAACAACTGATTGAAAACAGCAGAAAAGCAGGAAACAACAACAATTTAATAAAAACTTCATTTTTACATCGATTACACCACGAGTAGTATTTCCTTAAAAATATTTTGGAAGTAGTTATATGCTTAACCTTTTCGTATTTTGTATTCATATCCTTTTTTTATAGAAATTCGTAATGTTGCCATCGTATTTATATCGTTTGAAATTCGTAATGTTGTCATTGTATAACCTTTAGACTGTGAGCCACCATTTCACGGAGAGCAGTGATTTCGGCGGTTTTTGAAGTTTGTCGTGAGACTATATATTTTGACCGAATAATGGCAGAAAAAATGACATGATTTTGCAAAGAGCAATAATCTGAACTAAGATGATGGCTTGAAAAATCTATAAATAATGAGAAAAAACTTTTTTCAATATGTAAACAAAAATGAAAAAAAAAGATAGAAATTTAGTTGCCCAAAACTGCGTATTGTTGTTCGCTGATCATGTCTCAATGATATAAACCAAAATCATGTCTCAATGATATAAACCAAACAGTCGTTTTGAATATCTTCTGGATTTGAGAACGGGAAAGCGCATGCCACTATGACAACTGATGCCATTTTAGAAATCCTGGGCTTTCTTGCAATTTCGTTAAACCGTTGTTGATCTATTAGAACATAACATAGTTCGTAGGAACTGCTCTAACTAGGCACCAAAAGGTACCAAAAACCGTATATCTACGTTATACGCAAACACCCGAACCGTAGATCTACGTTATACGCAAACACCCGAACCGTTATTTGTAGTCTAAAGGTGAACTTAGTGTTAATTTTCACAAGGTAAAAAATTCGCGACGAAAGCCGGAAATCAGCCGTTATTATCTCCATTTCTTCCGTATTCTTGTTTAAATCTATTGATTTTTTAAACGATATTATGTTGTGATGAAAGAAAATATATTACTGTGTTACGTGTTACAAACTCACTACAAAAACGTCAACACCATAGTACGTGTAAAGATCATTCATTCAATAATCTTATAGTAGGTTTGGCTTGTTTAAAGTCCACCTTAAGAACACTGGAACAACTTTGATGTTTTTGCACAACAATGTTAATAGAACACTCTTCTACGTATATGTTATATTAGATCTTTTTTAAATAGCGTCATTAGTTCTTCTACACTATTTGTTCTCGTATAGAGCTACATTCCAATGGGAAATATTTTTATTCAAAGTCCGTAGTGAAGAGACAACGTTAAAAACGTTGGGAAATACATCGCTTGCAGAAAAGAGCGGGAAATACATTGCTTGCAGAAAAGAGCGAGAAATGTATTGCTTGCAGAAAAGAGCGAGAAATGTATTGCTTGTAGAAAAGAGCGGGAAATATCTGCGTTATTGTCTTAAATGTATAAAAAAAAAATTATCTTTACAAACGATGTAAGTATAATGTTCATAAAGCTTTAAGAAGTATCAATTATATTCAAAAAGGAGTTCGAACAGATTTTCCGAAGATCTTCATAAACACAAAGTAATTGGATTACGGGAATGATACACTAGATGAAAGTTTCCGCACGAAATATGCTTTTTTTTCGCGGTGACATTGCCACTTCAGGTATATCGAAAAGAAAATGATTCGTGGTATCTTTCATTTGTTTGGTTAAAAAAACGAAGTGGAAATTTCAGAAAGTTAAAACAGTTTCTACTTTTGACGGAACGACATATTCCACCGGAACTAAATTTAAAATTCTATTGCGCATGTGCAACCGTGTGATATCCATTTCCCGCCATGAAATTCGTGCTAGTGTATGATCGCCTATAGGCGCCGTCATGCTCATGTTATATTGGTAAGAAGAATTTTACCCAGAGGCACCGGACGTCGGATCAACGTCAAAACAACGTAGCGATGTCGTTCTGACTACGATTATCCGACCTGGAGAGTCGATCGTTTCATTTGCATGATCGTTAGTTATAAGAATATTTTTTAAAGCGAAATTCAACTACTGTTCTACTACAGATACTATCAAACAGTTTTCATATGTAGTAAGTAAGTAAGTGCAAGCAGTAAGTAACCGAACGTGTTTGCGTCCTAAGGGCATATCCATGTATTTCAATGTATGGTTCTTCATCCCCGCCAACGTCGCTACCGCTAAGGTTATAACTTACCCCTAGGGCCAGCATGCGGTCAGCTGATTGCTCCTAATGGACTGACTACCCTGCGGTTTTTTATTCATAACTTCTTTTTTAGTCCGTTAAAACGACTGAAATTTCACAAGTCTGCCACAATACTTATTACAAACGTTTCTGTAAAGAATTAAATTTAGTAGTCGTTGCAGGTGTCCTGTGACCACGCCCATATTTGACCGATTTAGTCGAAAAAAACTTATTTTTCAGTGTCAAAATCCATAATATATATGAAATGGTATATTTTTCTTTATATCAATACATTGTTATTAATGTCTTCTTTCATTGATCATCCTTTCCGCTAAATTTTGGGCCAAATAACGCATCAAACACGTGAAAATACAGTTTTCTATTGTTTTTAAGTTCTCAAGACAATAGAAGGACAATTGCCTATTGTCTACCAATTTTTGAACATTTTTGAATTAGGTTTGATGAGAACATTATCTGTACCAATTTTTATTAAGAAATTCAAAGTAGTTCAGAAGTTAAGGGGATAGGACATTTTTGGAGTTTCAGTTTCCTGTACGACCAAGATTAAATCTCCTGGGCACAATTTGTATCCCAGTGGGTACAGATTGTTCGAAATCCGCAGTAATGGCGCTAAAACAACGTCAACAACATGTTCTTGCGTATTTACTGCTGGATTGGAACAAATTTCTGCTCACTGGGCTACTTCTAAAGTACTTGTAAAGATGTTGAATATAAAAACAAATAATCTCTGTGGAGGTGTGGTGTTTGAGCATAGCTTCAGGTTACAAAGCTTGAATCTGTACTCACAAATCCCTTCTCAAAAATAGTTATTTGTTCTTATTGAAAAAAAAAATACGTTCTTAATTTGGATGGAATATTCTCTTGTACAAAACAATTTCTTGAAATAAACAAAAACTATTAAAAGCTTCCTCTTCATCGACAATCATGGAAATATATTATGAGACATTTTGGAAATTTTAACGAGTTCTTGGCGCCACAAGTGTAACGTAATTGTGAAAAATGTCCGCGGGAATCAAGTAGACTTAATGAATACTTAGGACATAGTCTATTCGCAAACTGGACAAACATTAATGTTCCTAGCAACCCAGTACCCATGCTCTTTGAAACTATTTGAATTATCTTCCTTTCGTCTTGCTAATCAATATATAAGGCTTTTTATCGAAGTTGAAATTCCGAATTTTTCCACAATTTAAACTTTGTCCCAAATATTAAAAGTGTATCTCATTCGCATAACTAAACTCACAAATTTAACTTTTAAGTTTTAACAAAAATAACTTACTAATGAAAGAGAAAAATTTCACGTTTTTCACATTTTTCACGAAAACAACAAACCAATATCTGTGGCTGCCATTTTCAAAAGCATCGATTTCATTTTATCAAAAAAATCGGCCCTAGCTATAACAAATCGAAATCCAAACAATAACAAATATGGCGCATATGACAAAAACGAAAGTGGTTTGTCTCGCCGCCATAATAAATGAATTTTTTAATGAAGACGAAGATTTTGGAGAAGAAATTGAAGACGATAGCACGACCCATACTATCGTATCTCAAGCAATTGAAATAACGTAACAACTGAAGATGTATGCACCAAAATAAAGTTGTTGTGGTACGAGGAAACTATACCAACGAATTATTTTGTTTTGATTTGTTTTTTTGTTTACATTGCAGTGTTACATAACTAAGCTACGGCCCGATATACACCAAAACGAGGCTAGTCTCATTTATTTGAACAGCGACAAATTATTCCAATGTTAACGTAACCGGGACAGCGAAGCAAGCTTTACAAAAGTTAAAAAAGTTAAAAAAATAGGGAAGAAAGATAGAGATTTTAACTTTTTTCACGTAAAAAAATAGCTCTCCTGTAAGTATTTTCCGTTAAGTTTTTTTTCACAAAACGAACTTTTTTAACCAAAAGAAAGAGGAATAGAATTAACGATATCTGAGTTAAATTCGTGAGAAAAATGCAAAATAAAGTGCGAATGAAATACACCTTAATCTCCATGATTGTAAATTGAAAAATCTATAAGCTTTCTAAAAAATATAACAATCCTGCGTGCCGTGACTACCATGTCGGAACAACGTCAAAAACATCACGACATCGTGATTGACGTTAACACGACGTTATACAGATGTCGCGTGCTCATTACTCATTTGTTGCGATTTGCAATTTGTTATGGATCTGGTCTCTTCTTTCTAGTATCTGTTACATCTGCAGAAGAACGGAGTAACGATTCACGTCCACCACAATTTAACCATTCACGTCCAACGTGTTCTGGATATCCATGGTCAACACTTACTGAACTAAAAAATAATATAGATAGTTTTGGAATGATGATGAAGAATAAGAAGAAGAATTTTAAAACTTATCCTATAATCCTAGGATTGTTTTGAAAAAATCTTTTTTTGTTAACTAGAAATAATCTTGTCACCAACCAAAACTTGGGCAGGGAGGCAAATGATTTTTTTTCCAAAATATTTTTTCTTATTATTATTTTCGCATCAAAAACGTTCTGACAACTTGTTATTGACCATACAGTGGTTAGTTATTGACCTTACTTTCTAGAAAGTTTCAACACTACAGCTACATGATCCATTAACCCTATTCATACCGGGGTAGCTTGTGTAGAATATTCATGCCGGGGGGGGGGGCAAAAATGCACCCCCTCCCCCTATCTAAATTCGGAACAAACAATGCTGGGGGCTTGAAACTTTGCAGAGTTATAGACAATCATAAAAATCTTTAAAAAATTCAAAAAAATATTTGATGACGTCATTATTTTGGCGAAAATTTTCGGGCCAAAAATATTTTGACCACCGATTTTTTACCGCCCTCAAAAATGGGCGTGGTTCGAGCGGTTACATTGATTGAAAGCGACGTCACTTGTCATTTAGAATTTGTCTAGTGTAGATCCGCCTTTAGTTTCTCAAGATTGTTGACGTGTAGATGCAGTTTTATTGAATTTTGTGAAATTTGAAATATATATATTGCGTGTTATGTCAACGAAGAAATCTTCAGTATGAAGGAAACGATCCCTTATGCAAGATTATTGATTCACTACTTACTTGTCATGTAAAAGATAATATTGATTTCCAGAAACAAAGAATGTTCTTTTATCAGTTGAAGAACTATAAGCAGCATCTATTTTCTCTGGTAAACCTATCCATGCACTCTGAGTGTTTCGTGGATAACCTTTGTCAAATTTCTTTACTTGGTTATTATAGCGGTAATAGTCCAGCCCAACAAAGAAATACGTTTTCTCATTACGATGCCATGTCATTGCTGCATCTATTTTACGAACCGTGCTTGGAAAATTCAAGTTGAGTGGATTGTTATCTGCTCGTTTATTATTACGCCTTCTATTGCCATTACCTTGTCCATTTCTTCGCCCATTGCCATTACCTTGCCTATTTTTTTGCCAGTTGCCATTACCCCGTCTGTTGCCATGAATACTATGTGGACCAGATCGAAATCGGAAATGTTGGTATATATAGTAGCTGGACGAAAATAATATATAAAAAGTATTTCTTAAGCACGTAAGGTACGGTGGATACTTGTGGTGGATAACTTCAGAGGGATTGTGAACGTACACAGTAGACAGACGAAGTGAATCAACGTCATAACAACTTTAAAACTATGTGAAAGTGTACTGGATACGGCCTTTGAAGCTTTCGTGTTTTTGTCTTTTACACAGTCAGTACAGGGATATCCAGGTAACTCAGCTCACAGGTATCCGGGTAACCCTGCCAAGGAAAAGTGCCACATTGTGTGCTCCACAAAGGAAAATAGGACACGCTATACAGTAGGCTTAAAGAGAAAACGACTTAATTTATTAGGCTAATAATCAAATCTTAGTACACTAGGCGAAGCGAATTTGTCGCCGTTTAGCAAGCCATAGGCAAAGGTAAAAAGGACACAGCTTGGTGTACTAGTCTTAAGAAAGGGCAGACCGTAATGGTACACAATGTTAAATGATCGAATGAACTTATTATAGTAGCCTATGTAATCCCTCTCACTTACTTTTCTCCAGCGAAGAAAACAGTATGCTTTCTTCCTTTGATTTTTATATGAAACGCTGCATCAATCGATTTTCTTATCCGTGACCTTGGGAAGTAGTTTGATGTTTTAATAGGCCCATATTTAATACCGCCTCTTTGATTTACAAAATACAATTCAGGTTTCGTGGTCAGTAAAATTGTAATTTTCGCATACGAATTGTAATAAACTGCTGCTATACGTGAACTTGGACATACTCTCTTCTTCGATATAGGACTAGTTGAACGAGTTGGAAGAGTTGGACGAGTTGTTGTTTTTGTTCTTGTACCTAAAAAGAAACCTTCCATTATACACCACGCATATGCTGGTAAAATTAGCAAAGGTGGCACATCAAAAATTGTTTTAAACTAACTCTTTAAACAGATTAGGTGATTTCGTTCGCACGAATTCTAGATAAAGCCTTTACATTGGCTTAACCCTAATAAACCAGGGTGGGAGTAAGGGGTGGGTGATGCAAATTTCATTTTACGATAATTCTTTTTCTGTTAATGGTGTGGTATTGAAATTTGGTTACTTTTACTAAGGATTGGGATTATGGTTTTGTTTTGTGTGAATATTTTCGTTATTTTTCCAGGGGATAACTTAATCCTGAACAGGGTGTAATCTTTTTGAAAATCTAACTACAATCTCTCAATTAAAAAAGGAGACAAATTACGAATTCTAACAAGCAATATACATCACGAGTAAAACGTAACTAACAAGAGATTTGTCTCAGAGATTTATTGAGTAAACTTAAGACTTTTGTAAACTGGACCAATTTTATTGTTTCCAGCCACTTAGTTCTTGGAACAAATTCAAATTTTTGTGCTAATTGACTCGCTAATCAAATTCTGGGTCTTTTCGTCTTAGTTGAATTTTCAAATTTTGGCTCAAATTTCACTTTGTCTCATAGATTTGTGTGAGGAATTGTAGGCTATCTTTTCAAAAACTAAATATAATTTATGGAAAGAATAAATGAAATATATGAATTTTATGAAAGTTACAGACCAAATTGTATATTTTACAGACCAACGCAAATCGACCGTAAATGATGACATAATAACAGATGCCAGTGACGTGACCAACTCAATTTATTTCTGCCAAAGTGTTTGTATTTAGTTGTTCTATAAGGGTACCAAATTTCATGTTTTATACGTTAGTGGTTCGCAATTAATAGGCCGGTCGTTTTACAGCATTCTGCAAACCAAAAACGGTTGAACGTCAGGAAAGTATCAAGAGTCATCTCAAAACTCAACATATTATCAAGCTACTAGCTTTAAGCGCCTCCCCTCGGAAATCGCAGGTATATAACTTCATATATAACTTCGTCATTTTTGCGACTTCTTCGTAGTATTATTTTTTGAGATTTTTTCGGGTTTTAAAATTTTTGATACATTTATTTTCACGAATTCTTAAACCCTATTTGGCCCGGCCTTTCGTATGCCCTTATTTGGCCCCCATTTTAGGATGTCATCATCTTCAGCTGATTCCTGTCATGACGATGAAACTGGTGAAAGTTTCAATATCATACCATCAAAAGTTATGACGTAATCATTCTATAAGGATCCCACCACAAAAACAAACATTCGGCGAGAAGTAATAATGCTCATGAAATATGTGTTTCTAACAGATAAATATTAAAGTACCATTTATCGTTTCAGAGTTCTTCATTTCCTCTTCCCTTCAGGTCCTTGTCCCCAAATCTTTGCCATAAAAGGTACAGAAAGATAAATCTTGTAGATCATGAAGAGAAAAGATAAAGCACTAAACAAATCGAAGTAATGGCAAAGAGATAAGAAAGGTTATGGTGAACCAATATCACATAAAGACAGTCGTTTTGCAAGCTCAGCAAATCATGTTTCAACACCCAGAATTTCCTTGAGATAAGCCCAGAGAAGAATTGCAGCACAGTTGGCTCATCTTGAAAAGTACGAACAAAATAACGCTAAAATTGCTACACTAAACGCCAAAAACTTGTCAAGCATGTCATTTCTTAGTGGTGTAGCAAATTTGAGGCCTAAACCATGAAGTCGTTTTTGAATGCGTTCGTTTATTGAGTGGCTGACTGACAAACAGTAATTCACGGTTTGCCAAAGCCACACATTGAAAATTTTAAGAAAATTTAACCTGGAAGTTGTTCAGTCGAAGTGCACAAAAAGGAAATTATTGCACTGCATCAAGCGAGCAGCCATAGCCTCGTTTTCTTGTGTTTGTGAATAGGTCAGTGAATTTTAATGATAGGAAAAATCATCAACACTATTAACCCTACTATATGTTTTATATTTAGGGGATAATGATAAGCTGAAAACTAATAAATTAAATGAATATTTATGTGACAGAATAATAAGGGGTTATGATCGGCAGTTACCCAGTGAACAAAAACTCCGCAGTAAAGACGATAGAACAATACTGCGTACTTTGAGCACGTTTTCACTCCACATAATTAACCATTTCTCTGAAAGTTAGCTGTTGTTAATCTCCTAGGAAATTATTATTCACGAGATCATTTAGGAACCATCTCAAAATTTCTCTCCAAATCCAATTTTGTTGGCAGGGTTAATTCAACTAAATTGACAAATTTCAACAAAATTGAATCAGTACAGAAGTGTGTTAGGTCAATGGGCTTGCAATGGATCGGTTTCTTTGGTACGAAGAAAACAATCCTTTACAAGATCATTGACTCAGTGATCTCCTCTGTAGATTGTATATTTGAGACTGTCCCTTACCATATATTTCTCGAATACCAGAAATATCATCATCACTCAACTGAACGTCTTCTCCTTTATTTGTATTCCATGGATACATGATCGAACCACGAATATTTGAATGTTCCAAACCAAGTGAGTGACCTGTCACAAGTAAAAAAGAATAAAACAGAAAACACACGAAATTCATTTTATTTGTATTGCTTATAGTGCATTGTGCGCGGGGATACACAAAATAAAGCGTACACTAATATCCACGTATTTGGACTGTTTTTGCCATATATTGCAATTCACAGTTTTAATACGGGAACATACGTGTACGGTATTCTTTAAATGCTCCGTTCAACTTGTTGTTATCATTACGTTTAACCTGTGACAAAGAGTTCAAAATTACATGCTATTCTACGCGCAACTTACATAAACAATATTGTTTCAGATAATAGACCAGACGCAGCTAACGTGACAAGATGACATCTGTACATGTACAAAAATGTGTGTTTACATCTGGTAATAGATTCTTGAAATCTGACAAATTAAATCCTATGAAATATTTTCAAAGGTGACGTACCAATTTCATGAATAATAAGCCAAAATAAGGATTCTTTATCGTGGTCTTCAGCATCGTCAATGTGAATGTCTCCAGATAAACCTTTGTTATGTAATGGATAGAATGCATGTCCAAGAGAGCCTCCTTTGCCATCAAAAGGAAACGGATCTGCATGAAATCCAGTCTTGAATTCAATTTTAATATCTGCCATTTGATCAGTTGTTTCTGTGAAGTCGATATTTGTTTCTTTACTCCAATGCGACAATGCTTTGCGTATTAGTTTAAGAACAGTAACTCTGTCGAGAGTACGACATTCACCTTTAAGATGCCATGTCAGGGTTCTCTATATATAAATATGAAAATTTCGTAATGACAAAAACTTGCTTGTAATGATATGTCAACAAGCGGCTTATTAAACCAACACTTACAATAGGTTGACTCGTCTGTGTTTTTATAACTGATCTATAGAAAGGTCGTGAAATGCTTAACAAAACTTATTATGTCTGATTCATACGATTACAGGCTCAGTATATTGCACATTTATACGTCATTTCAGTAATTGAATGATGTCATCCCATCAATAGAAATTGTATCTCTTCAACCTTCTAATTACAAGCCAGGATTCTGAAGATATTGTTTAACCCTATTAGGCCTAAGGGAGGAGGAGCAACACTCCCCCTCTTATGCCATTGTGCATAAGTTTTTAAATAAAAGTGATATCAGGCTCAAACTTTCTGACTTTTCCTAACTTTTAATTGTTTTTGTATCAAAACAAAATACTCATACAAAAATAAATTGTCATACCAAGATGAGCTATGAAACAAAAGGAAGCCTGCTATGTAGTTGAAAGAGTTCGCAAAACCTTTGGTGCAAATTTGAAAGAACAATATGCAGTCGTTCAGATTTTATGGAGGGCCTCTCCCTCTCAGAGTCCAAAAAGACGTACAATTGTGGTCCTATATATTTGGTAGAAAGGTAAATTCGTGCAAAAATTCGGAATTTCAACATTAACAATAAGCCTTAAATTCTTACTGCCAAGGTGAGCGGAACAAAAGTTCGAATGTTTGACAAGAGCCTTGGTACTAGGCTGCTAGGATCAAGAGAATTTGTCGAATTTGTAAAAAGACCTAAGTCTCAAGTCTACTCGATAGATCTCTGAGATAAATCTCTAGGGACTTCTCATGGTTGTTTTCCGCATTTATGTGCTACTTGTGTATATTATTATTACCCTTTAAAGTTTTTTCTTAATTTATGACCTTGATAGGGTTAACCCTATTCAGTATGGGCTTTTTAGGGCTCTGAGTTGATGGGAATATGCTATAATGTTGAAACTTTCCAGAAAGTTAGTCCAACACATAAACAACACTTTGGCATAGTTATTTTTTTGATGACGTCATTACTTATGATGACGTCATCCGAACCAAACAGGTGGTGCAAAAAAAAAAAATTAGGTGAATTTTTTTTTTTTCTAAACTATATACTAAAATGATTTTTTAAGCAAAAATAAATCAGAATGGCTATTGCGGCTTGAATTGGCTTGATATGGGTAGATTTTTAAGCAAAAATAAGAAAAAGAAAAAAAAAATGAAAAAAAAAAAATATCACCTGCCAAAAATTATCCCTAGTTACTAATTTTTTTTGTTTTGGAAAATGATCCTAGATAAATTATAGGAAAATTCTCAAAATTTTAAGCCGCAATAGCCATTAGTACAGAAGTTATGAATAAAAATATGGTAGAGGGGGCACTTTGTGCCCCCCCCCCCTCCATCCTGAATAGGGTTAAACATATATGTATCTGTAATCTTGTACGTTGCTAAAATGGTTGACCTTATAGCACTTACTTTCTTCCATGTACTTCCTTGATGAACATAGCCTCTTGACCTTTCTTTTATTTTTATTTTTGGATCCTCTACACCACATCGTGGTATGGTCATCTGTTTTAAAGTGGCGGCATCAAGTACTCCTAGTATAGAGAAAAGGAATTAGACAATTTACTAGCAGCTTTTCCATGAAACATTCCACTCTTATTCAGAGCAGGGACCAATTTTGTTGTACCCAAATTCCCCAAGTTCCTCATAGTCTGTAGTCTTTTCAATTCGGTCGTGATATTTTGTGTGCAATTTCACCCTATTTTATCCGGGGTATTTTGACAGCACATCTAAATGACACGTGAATAGGATATTTACCCTATTTTACACGAGAGGGTCCCCTTGTGGTTTTTCGAAATTAATATTAATTTCAACTTGTGTCTTGAAACTTTCTAGGTCTTAATTTTCACCAATCATTTAAAGTGTTTTACAGATCTTAAATATTCAAATGTAACATATTTCCTCGGCAAAAGATTCTGGGACTTGTCGATAATATTTCCGTTTTAGTTCACGGGCTATTATGGAATTAGAATGTGTTGCGTGTGTTTACTTTACAGAACAGAATATGACATTTCTGGATAAAAACAGGTTCATAACGCATGCACATCCATTCATGTCTGTTATGTGAATGGCCTACTGCCCACCCAAATGACTTGATCATGTTGTCCATATATTTATATTTTACAGATCGAAACTGAATGGCCAAAGTAGTATTTGCTAATTGAAATAGATCTAATTCCTTCAGTAGAATATACAGGCATACAGAAAATATGTAATGCAACACAGATAGATGACTGTTTTGATCATAAAATTGAACTTAAAAGAAAGTATCTAATTTTACAGACCAGATAAATCCTGAGATCTCAAGAAAATCCGCCTCCGGCCATTTCAACCCATCCAAAGCCCGACCCGAATAGGCTTTAAAGACAACATTTGTATATGGCATGTTATGTGTCAGTTGATATATACTGATTGATGCAATGTAACAAAATCACAAATTCACCTGTTGTACCCAAGTTAGCAAAATACTGAAATCTTTTCAGTGTTTTTTTCAAATCATAATGAATGGCCCAGGAAGCGTATCCATATTTTCGAAGATAATTCTAAAATTAAAAATATCAAAAACTGTTATTTTGGATGATGTTCGTTAAGATAAATGTTCAGTAAAAAACCACATATTCCTTTGAAATTGTCCTTTTCATAAAATGATGAGAACGAGGCTTCCGTTGTTCAAAGTAGAACTTGCTACAATGCAATAAGTTATAATAACTTCTTGTGTGTGCAGTCACTAGGTCACCACACACAAAGGAAGTTATTGCATTGTAACAAGTTCTACTTTGTGCAACGAACGCCTCGTTTTCATTGTTTTATGAAAAGGTCTATTGTCATGACAGAAGGAAATTATGAGTTGAAACATTCAGGTTAGAATAGAGCAGAAACTGATAAAGAATCTTTAATATTTTTATCTTAATTTTATCCTAATTTTCTTAAAATAATTAACGAATATGAGAGAAGCCAACTATAAAAAACATTGTATCACTACCCCCGCATAATATAAAAATGCAGAAAAGAATGTCTGTTATAATATTCGTGTAACTACCCCGTCACAAAATAGTAAATTCAGAAAGTCAAATAAGAATAAGAATAGAATCACGCTCACAAAACCTTGTTGAAACCAGAGTGCGCTAAAATTATCTAGTGTTAGAGACATGCGACTCCGAATACAGCACATCGTTTTGATTGCTTTGACAAGAAACTGCAGAATTCACTCCAGCAATCGAGTTCGTAACACGTGAAACTGACGATAACAACAATCTAGCCTGAAGGATGAGTTATGACCTGTTTCTTTAGAGTTATTGCACACTCTGGTTTAAAGTATTTACTGCGGACGAACTAGTTTTTGACCACAAGCAGCCCACACAATTCGTTTAAAGTCAGCAATCGTCGACGTCTCTAGAATCTTTACTGCGGACTTTGAACTAGTTTCGGTCCAGCGTAAAAGACTGACGAATGCGGACTGTGAATCATAATATTCAGTATTTTTTAACGCTGTGAATACAAAACAATTATAGAATACCTTCGCGTTGACTGTTATTGAAGGAGTCACTTTCGTTACTTTCGTTGCTTTCGTTGCTTTCGTTGCTTTCGTTGTTGTTTGTACTTTTGTTATAGATGTTGGAGGGGTTTTAGTTTTAACTCCTAAAGTAGATAAAAAGCTAATTTGAAGCTGATTTTTGCTATATATGTTTTCTGGTGGTGAAAACGAAAACAAAGATCATGAATATGGAAAAAAGAAGGCGAATTAAGGCGAAATATGACCAGCTCACACTATGTTTGTTTCTATGCAAGAGACGTATTACCCTTCTAGTAATCCAGTCATCTACTTTACCAGCCTTCATTTATCTTTCCATCATATGTAACACTGCTCACCTATGTTTTGTTGGCGCCTTCGTTGTAAATTTATTATCAAATGTTATAGCAATGCATGATATGGAAGTCAGTAACATGCTTATGATTTATTGTTTATAGCAATGCATGATATGGAAGCCAGTAACATGCTTATGATTTATTCAGGATAATTTAACAGTCTTTAGTTTGTTATTTTTTCACATTTTCAGTGGAATATTGTTTCTTTTGTTTTTGAAAATATAACCCCCTAACATATTACCCTCGAAGTGAAATCTATGCGGCGAAATTTACAATTTCAGGAAAATGTTATAATAATTTGTAAATTATTCTAGCGATTCAATCATACATAACCCTATTGTTGTCGCCTCGGTTATATATTTATTATCTAACATAAAGAACCGTCTAAAAATTTCAAAACCAACTTTTTTGGTAAGGTTATCAACTTAAAGTGACAAAACTCAACAAAAAAGAATCTGTGCAGAAGTGTGTTAGGTCAATGAGCTTGCAATGGATTGTACTCTCCTCTGTAGATTTTATTTTTGAGACGCTCCCTTACTTCAGTTTGATTTCCATTAGACGGAATATTCCACGCGAAAGGCAGAAGAGGAAATCTTATTGGTAAGAATTAATATCACTCTATACGATCTTACTATCCATTGGTTTATTCTTTCGCGTTTTAACCAATTGGAAATCAACCTGTATGTACAAAGAAACCAATCAAGGTCCAATTGTCAACTCAGTAATCTTCTATAAAAATATTACTTACGATATTACTTACCATATATTGCTTGGATACCTGAAATATCATCATCAGTCAACTGAACGTCTTCAACTTTATTTGTATTCCATGGGTACATGATGGAACCACGAATATTTGAATGTTCCAAACCAAGTGAGTGGCCTGTCACAATTAGAAGAAATATCAATGAAAATAAGTGTTTATATAAAGTTTTTCACAAAATAGTAAAAACGAGCGGGTTGCTTAGAGTAGAAACTTGTTGCAAAGCAATAATTCAAGTCATTGCACAAAAAGGAAGTTATTGCATTGCAACAAGTTTCAACTTTGAGCAACCAGTCTTCATGAATTTGTGAAAAGATCTATTACGTTCTTAGTAAGTGATAAACCACTTGATATCAAATGGCATCAATGAACACTGTGGACAAGAGTTTTTTAGGTCCACTTTAAGCTTTGTAGCTTGAAGCTATCATCAAAAATCACTCTCTGAAAGACTATTTTGAACACAGTTATCAAAAATTGTTCTAAGTCCGCAGTAAAGACTGGAGATTTGAGCAAGTTATTGCACAAGGAAGCAACTTTTTTCTTACCAATTTCGTGATGCATAAGCCACAAAAGAGATTTTTCATTGTAATCTTCTGCATCATCAAGATGAATATCTCCAGCCAAACCAATGTTCTTATATGGATAGAAAGCATGTCCCAGAATACCACCTTTACCATCGAAACGAAGGGGATCTCTATGGCGACCAGTTTTAAATTGTATTAATATATCTTCATTTTCGGAACTTGTTTCTGTAAAGTCGATATTTGTTTCCGTGCTCCAATGCATCAATGCTTTGCGTATTATTTTAAGAACTGAACTTCTGCCGAGAGTACGGCATTCACCATGTAGACGCCATTTCAGATTTCTCTATTTATATATAAGTAAATTAGAAAATAGTGTCATAGTGAACATAGTGTCCAGCAGTAAACAAAGTCGCTATAAATGAATGAATGAATGAATGAATGAAAGAGTGAATGAGTGAATGAGTGAATGAGTGAATGAGTGAATGAGTGAATGAGTGGATGAGTGGATGAGTGGATGAATGAACGAATGAACGAATGAAATAGTGAACGAAATAGTGAACGAATGAGCGAATGAGCGAATGATCGAATGAACGAATGAACGAATGAACGAATGAACGAATGAACGAATGAGCGAATGAACGAATGAACGAATGAACGAATGAATGAAGGAATGAATGAACGAATGAATGAACGAATGAATGAATGAATGAATAAATAACTCACTTTAGTCCACGATGTCCCTTGAAGCTTATATCTTTCTTCTCTCTTCTTAAAGGGATCTTCCATACCACACCTATCTTGCGTCATTAAATTTAAGGTTGGTGCGTCTAGTTCCCCTAGAAATCCGAAAATATACTGAAAATACTCCCTTATATGAACCCTTCGTCAACAAGCCAAATTTCATCATGGGCAAATTCTGAGAATTTGATGGTTATGCAGCGGGTACGTGTACTATTGATTTGCAATTGAGGCTAAGCAAGGAATTTTTAAGAAACAAGAAAAATGCGTTCGATCTAGCAGTAGTTCGAATTATACATACTGTCAAGATCTGCTCATTCGACTGTCGCTTATCTAGGGAGGGGGCGAAAATTACTTTACCCTGCGGTTTTTTAATAGTTTTTTGTATGGTGCAAAAATGGTTGAAATTTCCCAAGTCTGCCAAAATAGTTATTATAATCGTTTTTGTGACCACATCCATTTTCGACCAATGTAGTCGGAAAAAACTGTAGTTGAAAAAATACATATTATATATGAAATGGCCTATTTTTACAAGCAATAAGGTTCAAAAACTGCTATGATCTTGAGAACAATAGAATTACAATATATGATAAATATACAAAATGATGATAATGGATAATGAATGAAAACATTATTAATAACAAGTTAGATTTGATGAGAACATTATCTGTACCAATTTTTATTCTCCACAAGTAAAACCAAAATGAGGAAAACGAGCATGAGAAGTCCTTAGAGATTTATCGAGTAGACTTAAGACTAGTGCCCAGACCTTTTGAACAAATTCAAATTTTAATGCCATTCGTTTTTGCCGATGAAAATTATAGACTTTTTTTCTTGACTATTTGTCTACAGTATCTTTTTCCAGTATTGTAGTTAAGTTTCAACACTATCGCTATAGTGGTTCGGAAGTTAGTATAAAAAATGTGATAGAAGGTGGGGAAGCGGAAACCACCCTCCCTCGCTTTTATAGGGTTAAAACGTAATATCTAACAATTTTTACATTCCGACATTCGATTATTTTACTCGTATTGAAATTGGAGTAGTATTCATTTTGCTCAGCTTTAAATTCGCGAGATTTAATTCCGCGCACCCAAAGTTAGAGATGTTCACTTAGGTTCAAATTCACGCATTTCTTTTCTGGCCAAAAATACCCACAATTAAAAAGTTATAAATGAATATGACCTTGTATAGTCGGCAAATCTTGGTTCAATTCCCCCTTAACTTTATGTTCTAAAGTTTTTAATAGTTTTGTAAATAGACTTACTGGCATTCCCTTTAGGTAAAATAAATCGGAAGTTATTCGCGCGTATTAGTTTTCGCTCACCTTGAATTCCGCTCACCTTACGTTTGCGTGAAATCTAATCCTAGACAAAATTCAATACAAGTAAGGTAGGTCGATTGCATAGTAAGTGTTTTAAATATATTTTCGAATGATTTCATCTTTTATGCTTTTTTGCAAGCATCGTGTCTTTGTGCAAGCGGAAATTAAATTTAAAGTCTCTGAAATAATATGTGCTCATGGAAAAATTGGATTGTAAAGCGAGGCGAATAGGGTAGTTATCCAAGGTTCACAGTACACCGTTCCACCTTTCGTGTCCACCGCCTGAAGTAATATTTTACAGACAAAAATTTCAAAAACTGTATATTTTGCAGATCGTTTTATTGTTTTGATCATTATTCTTACTCTTTTTTTCTTTATCAAAATGACCACCATGGCGTTACGAAAATTCGAATTCTTAGTGTTTTGATCAAGGGATCTATTTAAAAGTAAAAAATCGGCTAAAAGATTAAAGAAGAAAAGTAGGCCAAAACTCCACAAAAAATGCCGACCTTAGCAAGAATTTCACGCAAAATCATCAAGGGGGTAAGTGTACCTGTAATATTTAAGTTACTAAAACGTTGAAAATGTTTCAGTGCAACAGTCATCTGATAATCGCTAATCAGGTAATAATCAATGTATCCATACCGTTCAAGATATTGCTAAAATAAAATAACACCAAATCACCAAGTATACTGAAATATATATGCTATATATGCATGTGTGCGGATAAAGTACCCGAATACATCTAAAATTGCCCGAATACATCTAAAATTAATATCAAATTATATTTAGAGCTTTTGTAACACAATATTGTCTCACATATCACACGGCTTTGTGACAAGAATGTCTGATGACATCACAATAGGCGCCAAAATTAACGGCAACTAAAATAATAATTGCGCAAACATAGAAAAAATACTTATATGTCATCATAAAATTAGTTCAACATTGACAATTAGTGACATATATACAAGATAGAATAATAATCGCAACTTGGTAAAGTAGTATTTCCTAACCGCGCTCCAATGGTGGAAAAGTTGAAGGAAGAGGAAGCTACAAATGATATTTTAGCACTTTCAATAAGTTATTTTAGAACCATATATATGCTTTAGGTGATTGATATTACCAGCAGGTGTCACGACCTCAAAACGAAGTCTTTTTGATCATGATAAGATGTAGTTTGGTCGCTGAATAGATTATTTGTGATGAGAGTTTCCCATGCCACTGACCCCCATGCCACCGACCCCCCATCCAACGGCTCAGAGGGGTTAAATATATGAAGAAAATATGAAGAACAGTTACAAGCTTAACATACATCTTGTCTGGAAGGGCGTATGGAGAACAGTTGCAATCTTAACCCTATTCCTACTGGAAGGGGGGTTGTTTCAACCCCTCCTCCTAATACTTTATTACATAACTTTAAAATGAATGGCTTAACAGACTAGACATTTTAGGGCTATTCCTATAATTTTATCTAGGGTTGAAACAAAATGTCCAGTATTAATAGGGTCTGGGATGGCGTATGGGGTCAGATGCTTGTTTCAGATTTTTTTAAAAGACGTTAAAAGAGACATGATAAGTTAGGTTATCCGCAATAAAGACGCTATAACAATGGCGAACGCTTTATACCCATTAGCATGACATGGGCCTCAAGTGGGCAAAAGCTTCAAAGTCAGCAAATAAGACGCTAGTATAAGGTCAAACACCTCTAGCACCTCAACTGTTGACTTTGAACAACTTCTTACTAACTGAGCCTATGTTCTATTGAATGAAAATGAGGTGAGAAACAGACAAAACCAACAAAAGACTGTTAATGGTAAAATCACATTGGTGATGATAGAGACAAGTGCGTGTTATATATCTCATTAGTTTTTATGAATATTAGCTGGGTACGGTATACCAACACGGTTCGGAATGAAATACATACCTTTGCCATGTCTTTCGTATCACGTGTCACTTGTGCATGATTTACCGTAACGAAGCAATATAAGAAAATGGACAGTACAGTTGGTAAGTTTTTCATGTTAAATCATTAGTCACAAAATGGTGCGACCACTATGATGATGTAAGATGGTGCCACCACTGTGATGCAACAAATGATGCCACAACTGGGATCGATACTACAATATTTTAATATAACAACTCTTTACAGCAATACTCAAAATTATTTTGTTTTTTGTCTAAGTTATATATTATGTACGAAATAGACATTTATTAGGTCGTGTAGATCAAGAACTCTCTCAGTCAGCAAAAACCTGTTCAAAGTCAGCAAAATAACATTAGAACAACGTTCCCAGAACGTTGTTCTAACGTTATTTTTCTGACTTTAAACAGGTTTTGTGCTGGCTGGGCTGTTTATAAAATAAAGAAATATAAAGGTCATCGGAAACACTCTCCTCCAAAGACATCTCCGTACACATTAGAATAAGACACTGGTACTGTATAGTGGTATAAAATTACTGTGGTGGAGGAGAACGAAGTACTACACTAAAAGTTGTCGCAGAATAAGGACTGACACACAATATACGTTAATATGACAAATATTTGCGGTTTCATAAAGGTTGGTTTACATTCAAAAGAAGATATCTCATTGGTAGAAATTGACGTCACAATCGCGTAACGTCACAATCGCGTAATGGAATATCTTATTTGGTTTTCACACGAAATTTTTCGCCAAGTTAAAATCAACTGCAATTCTTCTAAGAAAACTATCTGGTTAGAATGTAGAATCTTCTAAGAAAACTACACGTCTTTTTTTTATAAGAAACCTAGCGAAGGACCTAGTAGCAAAAGTTTCTTAATCATAACTTCAGATTTATCGTCAAATAGAATTCGATATTCGTCTAGCTTCTTGTTGTACTACGAAACAACACAAATAAAGTTTCTTTTTCTTTTCGGGAAAGCAGGAATAATTTGTAGTAGCAAAAGTTTCTTAATTTTTGAAGGTTCTAGTACTAGGTTTCTTATAACCCGGTTTCTTATATAAAAAAAAGTGTGTCTGATTAGGATGTAGATTCTTCTTCGAAGACTAATCTGATTAGAATGTAGATTTTTATGAGAAATAGGAAGCTTTATTTACTTAGCTAAAGTTTAACACCTTTTAAAAAGACATGAACGTATACGATTTGTAAGAGAAACATATATTACGAAGAAGATAACATGACCTAGAACATGTATAACCATTTAGGGTTTTCTTTATGATTGCTATGACGTCAGAAGAATTTAGAATCTATGAAAATCCACCATAGTAAGAGAGAATAAAACTTGTCTCCTCGAAAGCCATTTATGCTGGCAAAGCGAAAATACTTTGCCAAAACAAATCAAACTGCGCATGCCCAAACATATTTCGCCTTGTGGAATCTACCTTTAGAGGGCTCATATTCACGCGAATTCTAAATGAAGCCAAGTTGATGAAGCAATTGCATTTGTTGAAAGCCTGACAGGTGACGTCACTTTCAACCAAAGCAATTGCTTCGTTTAGAATTCAGACAAACCTACCACAGATGTCATCGACCAAAAATTATCCGTTCATTATAGTTATTTTAATGCTAAAGAT
The DNA here is from genome assembly GCA_032360805.1 of Neoturris breviconis. NCBI lineage: Eukaryota > Metazoa > Cnidaria > Hydrozoa > Anthoathecata > Pandeidae > Neoturris > Neoturris breviconis. The sequence goes on from JAULBZ010000140.1 coordinate 22,677, forward strand.
ACACATAGTCATACCTCTAACCTTTACCTATTATGAATATCGTAAAAATTTGAGAATAAGCCCATGTGTTTATACATTTTGAAGAAGCATTTTAGGGATTTGCTTATACATTTGATTTAGATGCAAATATGCGTAAATTCAATTAATACGTGTTCAAAAGACAAGACATACACATTATTTTGATATTGGCTGAATGAATTAACCAACAATGATTTTTGTCAGTAAGTATTCATTATGCAGCTTCCTCTTCATCGGTTGCTCGTAAACAGAGTACGCTATAAAGCTCGTCTAAAGAAGCGCAATATATCTCCTGTGCCCTATCTTATAGATATGCGGTCAGGAAGCAGGGCATTGTATTGATTTTCTTTGACAAAAAAACACCAGCATTCACTGCAGCATTGTAATGACTTCTTAGCACGTGAATAGACCTCGATGTATCTCGACCTATGCACATACGTCACATTTTCAGTTCAAAAAAATCCCAGGATTATCAGGACTATGTTCAAACGAATACCGACAAAAACCGAAGAAATCAACAAAGCTGATTGGTTTTATTCTTTGTTTATCATTTTACGGACCGAGAGAGAAGCGAGACTCATAGGATATTTGTGTATAGATCGAGCTAAACCAGCGAAGGTCTACATCGTAGGCTATGGTTTCTTGGAAACCAGACTTCGTAACGCGATGAATCTGATAAAAACAATTATGATTATGATCAAGAGACCTTATTCTTTTCTAAACTTCACTTCCTAGATTTAAGTATGATGTAATTTTTGATTCGGAAGATTATAGTAGCTTTTCCAAGAAGGACAAACAAATATTTTCATTGCTTCATCACAAAAACTTCAGTTTCCACTTTGCTTTTGTTTTGGAAATGTGTTTTTATATTATCCCGACAACATATGACCCAATAGTTAAATTTAAACATAGCAGACTTTCTGTTTTTGAAGATTTACTTAGAGATCTGATGTTTGTACCAACCGCAGGGACCGAGGATTCAAATCAGCAAATTTGAAATTAAATTTTCAACGTGGATGATCAATCTGGTTCAATCTAGATTTTTGCTCAAAAATTAGATAATTTAATATAGAACAACGTTAAAAAAATAGTAAGTAAGTAAACTAAAGTTTAATGTCCTCATGGATTCCACATCAGTTAGTGGTACTTCCTCCCTTCCTACTTTCATGGATTCCACATCAGTTAGGGGTACTTCCTCCCCTTCTATTTTCATGGATTCCACATCAGTTAGTGATACTTCCTCCCCTCCTATTTTCATGGACTCCACATCAGTTAGTGATACTTCCTCCCCTCCTATTTTCATGGACTCCACATCAGTTAGTGGTACTTCCTCCCCTCCTATTTTCATGGACTCCACATCAGTTAGTGGTACTTCCTCCCTTCCTACTTTCATGGATTCCACATCAGTTAGGGGTACTTTCTCCTTTCCTACTTTCATGGATTCCACATCAGTTAGTGGTACTTCCTCCCCTCCTACTTTCAATTAAGTCAATTAAGGTCTGGAGCAAAGTTCGCGAACCACAAACGTCTCGCACCTCTCTATTTGTTGGAGCTCTTATTAATACTGTTTTTTTTTTTGGCTAGTGTAGCCCTGCGGTCTATTTATCCTGAACCGCTATGAAGCTGCTATGACGTCATCAATAATGAAAAATAGTGTAAAATGACTGTGACTTTTATTCCCAAACCACTAATACCTATAGCATGAAATTTGGTCCATTTATAGAAAGACTCAATACGAACACTTATGTATAAATTTTCTGTGAGTTGATGACCTCACTGGCACCTGATGTGACGTCATCGACAGTGCAAAATTGTTTTTTTATTTCCGAACACTTATGGCCTGAAACTTGGTACACTTTTAGAAAAACTCAATACAAACCCTCTGGCATAAATATATTTTCCTCAATGACGTCACTATTACTTCCTATGACAGGAACATGTTTTTTCAATACTTTTTATATTTCATTTAGTATTTACATAATTAACACATAACTACCTGTCCAACAGTTAATCTAACGCTAGATAGAACAACGTTAGAACCTGCGTTTATTAATTTACAAAAAAACACACGAGTTCGTGACCATTAACTGTGTATCTACATAGACCTTGACTAGAGAATACTCGAGTCCGCGACATTTCATTTATTATTTCTCAAAATGAACTGCTCCATATTTTCAAAGATAGTAATAAATATAAGAGATATTTCCAAAAGAAACACACATTTTGTCACTTGACTTCATGACGTCACCATTGGAATTTGTCGTTAGCGTAATTCTAACGCCATAATTTAATTTTTTTGATAAAAACTGATTTTGGTGTGTAGTCCAGTCCACTAGTGAGGAAAATACGAAAACAGAACATGAAAATAGCAGTTAGTCTTGATTTTATGTCATTTTTAGAAAACACGGTATTTTTGGAGAAAATGCTGTCGTCAGCAAAATATTTTATATTTTATAAAAGTTAAGAACTTGTAAATAAATCTGTATAGATCTTTTCACAAAACAATGAAAACAAGACATTGATTGCTCAAAGTAGAACTTGTTGCAATGCAATAACTTCCATTGTTTTGTAAAAAGGTCTATTGATAATGATGCTGCATAGACCGTCCTACATAATAAATAAACGGACATTTGTTGTACATCTGTACATTACACTATAAACTGTGATACATATTATCTAAGCAAACTTAAACTGTTCATTTGTAAGATCGATAACCTTTGTAATAAAAATACTATTCTAAAAACATTACATGCTACGGAAGATCACCTCAGTTGGTATAGGTGACGTTTAATTAATGTCGAAAAGACGTCATTATGATCTCACGTTATTAAAACGACGTCAAAACGACGTCAAAATGCTTGCTGGTAGGAATAGATTAAAGCCCAGTGGGCAAAAACTTGTTCAAAGTAGACGTTGTTCTTACGTCTATACTGTGGAGTTTGAACATTTCTCCCATTAAGAAAAATTTAGCAATACATATATGACAGTATGACATATATTGTCCTTCATAAAGAATTTTCCTAGACCGTACTCAGTAGCCTCTAACACCGTGTTATCTATTATGGTATCCGGTCACGTGATTGTTTTGTTTTATAAAATATAACTAATTCTCTTGATAAATTGAACTACATTTGAATATGAAACCTAAAAACATTAGCGGGCAAAGACTTGTTCAAAGTTCGCAGTAAACACTTTCGAACAAAGTCTTCGATGTCTTCAATGTCCTTACTGAACAAAATTCTCCCACTGAGAAGCGAATTCATACTAAGCAGAAAGTTTTACTTTGCGCATGCTCACGACGTAATATTTTCAATGCGAATGAAAACAGTTGAAAAATATCTATCTTTTTTGGAGATCAGATTCTGGTTTTGCAGAAAATAGTTAAAGAGAATTACAAGATGGCGCAGATATATAAAATCCACTCAGCATGGCTTCTGCTAGTATAATTTACATTAAGGGAAAAATTCAGCGAGAAATCTAAAAGAAGACATTGTATTGGTAGAAATTGATGTCAAATATCACTTTTCTTTTAGATTTCGCATGGAAGCCTACTGGAGATGAACTTTAAGCGGTAGAATGATTTCTTAAACATAAAGTTTTAAATATTGGCTCTAAAAGACTCGATTACAAGGTATCGTTCCTTCTTTTTCTTTTTTATGCCACCTGGTTCTATGCTATCACCATAGATGGATGTACTATACGCCAGAGGCGCTTAAAGATGAACGCCCACCACAATTTAACCATTCACGTCCTATATGTTCTGGATATCCATTCTCTACTTGTTCGTTACTAAAATAGAAAAAAAATAACATGAGACGTCAACGTCAAAACAACGTCGTGTCGATGTTGTGTCGAGGTTGTTTCGACGTTGTGTACTCACTGGGTAACCTGTACAATTCACACGGTAATAAATAAGTTTACAACGAATGTACTCGATCCGTATTCAGTCTTTACTTATCGTTATACATTATCGAATTGCAGAAACGATGAAGGGTGTTAAGTTAACGAGCTTGCAAGTGATTGGTTACTTGGAATAAAGCAATCCATTACAAGATCGTTGATTCTGTACTTACATATCATTATATAAATAATATTGATTTCCAGAAACAAAGAATGTTCTTTTATCGCTGTCAGAACTATAAGCAGCGTCTATTTTCTTTGGTAAACCCATCCATGAACTTTCAATAGTTTTTGGATAGCCAGCTTCCAGTTTCTTTGCATCATTGTCGTAACGCCAGTAGTAACGACCGGAAAATAAATATATTCGTCCGTTTTGATGCCACGTTATTGCTGCATCGATGTTACGAACAGAAGCAGGAAAGTTCAGATTTAACGGATTTGAATCACCTACTTTGCTACCATGAATACTATGTGGACCAGATCGAAAGCCAAAACTTCGGTATAGGTAATAACTAAATGCATAAAAAGGAACATCACACAACATGAATGCCTATCGAATGCAGAGTTTTATAGTTCTGGCTTGTGTATTGCTATTTGGTAACCTGATTGTGCCACATCATGTGATGTTGATAGAAACGTTCCACTTCCTACTATTTTTCAAAAAACAAGTTACTCTGTAGAATATTCCATTGGCAGGGCATTAAGACCCGTCTCAAAAATAAAATCTACAGAAATCAATGATCTTGCAATGGATTGAAGAAACCAATCCATTGCAAGCTCACTGACCTAACACACTTCTACACAGATTTAGGATGCTACCTCCTTATATGTGCTGGGAGGTGGGAGCTACTTCTCTATATGTGCTGGAAGGTGGGTGCTACCTCCTTATATGTGCTGGGAAGTGGGTGCTACCTCCCTATATGTGCTGGGAGGTGGGAGCTACGTCTCTATATGTGCTGGGAGGTGGCTGCTACCTCCTTATATTTGCTGGGAGGTGGGTGCTACCTCCCTATATGTGCTGGGAGGTAGGTGCTACCTCCTTTTTTCTTTCGAACCACTATAGCGATGATGTTGAAACTCATCTAATTTTAGTATAACTTTATTTGACACATACTGACCATCATACCTCCAGTAGATCAAAAGATAGGAGTCATAACCTGAAGCCACCTAATTTCAACTGGGTAATCCCATTTTATTTTGGAATTCGACCCTTAGCTTTGAGGAGCCCCAAAAAGCCCAGCATATATAGAGTTAGAGGATGTCAGGAGGATCCCAGCCGACATCCGACGTTTTAAAAACATAGAAACAACGTAAAAATGACGTTATAACGTAGTTTTGATGTTGTTTCGACGTAGTATGCCAGCGTTATTCCGAATAGTGTGCCGGTAATGTCGTGATCATATTGCATGTTACATATATATGTACATATATCAATATTACTTACCTTGTTCCGGCAAAAAAAATAGTATAATTTATTCCATCGAGTACATCAGTATTTAACGCAGCATCTATTGGTTGTGCGATACGAATCTTTGGGAGATAGTTATATAGTCTTGCAGGTCCATATCTTATTCCTCCTTTTTGTTTTACAAAATATAATTTCTTTGAGTTTAAAATAACCGTGAGCTGAGCATATGTATTATAATATATTGCTGATAACGGAGAGATTGGGCATGGCCTGTCGCTCGGAATTGGACGGGTTTTAGTTGCCTTTGTTGTTGTTGTTGTTGTTGTTGTTGTTACTACCGGTGCGGTAGTTGTTTCCCGTCTTGAACCTATAAGGAAATGTTTGAAATGTTGAACACAAGCTAACTATTTTATTTCCAAACTAATCTTCAAGTCGGTGATTTCACTGTTCACTGTTGGTATTAAATTTCAAATCTCAGGACTAATTATGTGGTTTACCTTTGACATGGCGTAATCCTAACCTTGATATTTTGCAGAACATATAAACTTCAAACTGGTAATTTACTGACAATAAAATTTAATTTATTAACCTGCAGGTGGAAATTATCTTTTGAAGGCTTTTAGTTCATTTTTTCTGGGATTAAAGTGATATTTATTAACATCTGTTACATTTTTGTTACATCTCTTAGTGCCAGAAGTAGTGAACTTAAATCTTGGAAATAATAGGGTTGAAATAGACCTGGAGGGAGGCGGAGGGGGGAGGTGTGACCCAATGTACCTTTCTGTCATACTTTATTTAATAACTTCTGAATGAATAGTTCATATCACTAGAAATGTTAGGATTTTTTTCCCATAATTTATCTATAATCTCCCACAAAAATGTTTGAGACAAAGTGAAAAATATAGAATTTTAACTAAGCTGAAAATCTGATTAGCAAGTCAAACAGCAAGAAAATTCGTATTTGTTCTAAGAGCCTGAGTACTAGGCTGCCGGAGGTAACAAAATTTGTCGAGTTTCCAATGAGATCTATGATCCTAAGCTCTAAGTCTTAAGTCCACTCGATAAATCTCTTGGGTATTCCTGAGATCTTTTAAAATGTCGTATATTGCTTGTTAAAATTCGTAATTTGTCTCATATTTTGTTTGAGAGATTGTAGGATCATTTTAATTATTTTTTTTAGGGATCTAAATTAAGGATCATTCAACAGAAAAACCTTTTTCTCTCATTTTTGCTTGACCAAATTTTTTTTCCACCACCTGTTTTGCCTTGATGATGTCATCATATGTAGTATTTTCATCAAGAAACTAAACTGTTAACTATGAGTTGCCCTAAATTCCTGAAAGGTTTTAACAGTACAGCCTGGATCCATCAAAAGTTATGGAGGTGGTGGAACACTAGGTTCTAACAATACAGCTTGGATCCATCAAAAGTTATGGAGGGGTAAGTGCACTAGGTTCTAGAATCCCTTAAGATTCTAAGGCAAAAAAAATTAATTTGATCAAATTCAACCAAAATGAAACCTGCACAGAAGAAAGGTATTCTGTGAACGACCTTCGAAGAAATCATTCCGTTGCAAAACCGTTGATTCTGTATTCTGTACATTTCAATCTTAAAGAATAATCTTGCTAAAGCTTTCCTTTAGGTGAATTTTGTTCGCACGAATTCTAAATTAAGCTATTACATTGGTTGAAAGGGACGTCATCTCTCAGGTGATGTCACTTTCAACCAATGTAACGACTTCATTTAGAATTCCTGCGAAAGAATTTGCCTAGTGGAGATCAGTCTTTATATACTGTAGCTACCATTCTCGGTATTTATATACTGTAGCTACCATTCTCGGTATTTATATACCGTAGCTACCATTCTCGGTATTTATAGGAAAGTCACAGAGTAAAAAATGGCCGACTATTGAAACGAATATTTTCTTTTATGGACCATTTATGATATCCCCTACGAATATATTCGTTCCGTTACTCTATGTTTCCATCTACGTTATGGAGCTGACTATCTCTCTTGCAATGGAGGAGAGTACTTAATCAACGATGGATCTCGTGTCAAATAAACCAATCCATTGCGAGGTCGTTGTTATAACACCCTTCAATGCAGGATTATTCTTACCGTATAAGGTTTGTATACCAACAACATCGTCATAATTCAGTTTGAATCCTGGTGTATATTTTACATACCATGGGTACATGACTGCTTCCTGAATATTTGAATGTTCTAATCCAAGCGTATGTCCTGACGAATAAATATGTAATTATCATATAGAGACATAGTTAGATATACTCAACAGTCCTCAGATAAGCTCTTGACATAAAACAAATGGCGGGTTTCCACTAGGCGGAATCGTTCGCTCGAATTTTAAATGAAGCTATTACGTTGGTTGAAAACGACGTCAATTGTCAGGTGACGTCGCTTTGAAACAACATCACCTCCTGATATTCCAGGTTTTGTCATATAAACTTTCATTAAATAATCTTTAAAGGGGTAATCACAGCGCAAATATCTACCGAATACGGTCCGGTATTTCTACGTATTCAGACGGTGTGTTACCATATATGGAGAAACACGGGACCGTATTTTCAAAGACACAGAAAGAAAAAAAAGAAAAAAATTGCTTAGTATTACCCTCTGAACACAAAAAAATGTGAGCAAAAACCTGTTCAAAGACCGCAGTAAAGACGCAAGAACAACAATTTCAACTTGGTTCTAGAGTCTTTATTGCTGACTTTGAACAGGTGTTGCCTATTGAGCACATATGACTGTTAGAAAGGAGTTAACACAGATGACCGTCACAGTAGCACGACGTCGTTGTTTCGACGTCTTGTGTCGGCATGGTGCGTTTAACTCTTATGTGACGGTTAAGACCCAACGAGCACGCAACGTCGGATCAACGTCGAAACAACGACACAACGTCGTTTCGACATTGTTTCAATGTTGATTCGTTGTGTGCAGGCATTTTCTAAGTTTCATCTCATTTTAGTCTTGATCTGCTGTTATAGACAACAGCTGCACTTGGTATAATGACCTTACTGAGAATATAACGTAAAGAGTTCTAACCTCAGGTTAGAACATAGAATTTCTTTTTATAACCATGTCACACACGCCGCACATAATTTATAAAGAATTGGCCGAAAAAACGGATTTTTTTGATTTCTTTTCAAAGTATGTATTTTAGATTTTTTGTTTTATAATTTATTTAAAGGGTTGTAGATTCATATTAACCTGATTTGTAACCTTACCAAGTTCGTGAGTTGCTACAAACAGCAAATTTCTCCCTTCTTCAGAATCGACAGTATAATCTTCTTCGTCATCAAAATGAACGTCACCACTTAATCCGACATTATTATGTGGATAGAAAGCATGTGCAAGCGTACCACCTTTGCCATCAAAAGCGTACGGATCTCCATGTCTTCTAGTAACAAATTTCACCCAAATATCTGGTTCTTCATCATTTACTTCTTTAAAAGTCATGTCAGCCTCATCACTCCAAAACTTCGTTGCTTTGCGAAAAACTTTACGAATTGTTTCACTATCGAGAGTGCGACCACGACCTTCAAGACGCCATGTTAGTAAGTTCTAAGAAATGAGAAACATTTTAGAAATTGTGCTTTTTACACTTCCATGTTCAATAAAACTAAGTCTTGATCACTGCCGAGCTTTTATCAACCTTACAGAGACGTCATTGAGATCGCAACGTCAAAAAATCTGTTTTCGACGTAGATAAAATGTCGTACACCCTTTGGTAAAGCTGAACTAATAAACGTTGAAAAGATAAAATTTGGAGACTTTTCCTAACTTTTATTAAGGATTGGGAATATGGATTTTTTTTAATATCTTTCTATATTTTTGAACAGAGGGTAATTTTCAAAAATCTATAAAATTTTGTTAAAACAGTCTCTGTTGTTGCTAGGTTATCTTTTCAACAACTAAATGTTATTTATGAAAAGAATAAATGAAAAATATGAATAGTTTGAAAATAAAGACCAAATAGTATATTTTACAGATCAGATAGTATATTTTACAGACTGTAAATTTACCATAAATGATGACGACATCGAGTCATAATTTTTATACACTGTGCAATGCCATAACGGTAATATATATACACTGTACAATGCTATAACGGCAATATATAGAAGCTGTGTTATGCCATAACGGTAATATATAGACGCTGTGTTATGCTATAACGGTAATATATAGACGCTGTGTTATGCTATAACGGTAATATATAGACGCTGTGTTATGCTATAACGGCAATATATAGACGCTGTGCAATGCCATAACGGTAATATATAGACGCTGTGCAATGCCATAACGGTAATATATAGACGCTGTGCAATGCCATAACGGCAATATATAGACGCTGTGCAATGCCATAACGGTAATATATAGACGCTGTGCAATGTCATAACGGCAATATATAGACGCTGTGTTATGCCATAACTGTAATATATAGACACAGTGCAATGCCATAACGGTAATATATAGACGCTGTGCAATGCCATAACGGCAATATATAGACGCTGTGCAATTCCATAACGGCAATATATAGACACTGTGCAATGTCATAACGGCAGACACTGTGCAATGCCAGAACGGTAATATATAGACACTGTGCAATGTCAGAACGGCAATATATAGACACTGTGCAATGCCATAACGGTAATATAAAGACACTGTGTAATGCCATAACGGTAATATATAGTTCATACGTGAATATATGTGACTGTATTTGGTAGTCTATCGCTCAGTGGGGCAAGTATGACCTTTCTCACCTTTTTCCACGTTGTCCCTTGATGTACATATCTTCTAGACCTCTTGACGGATATCTTTGGATCTTCTAAACCACATCTTGGTATGGTCATCTGTTTTAAGGTGGCGGCATCAAGTACACCTATAATTAAAAGATTAGCGTACGTAAGTTCATAGTTTTCCAGTAGGAAAAAACTTGCTCAAAGTCTGCAATAAACACATTTGAACAACGTTGCTTTAGCGCCATTTTTTATGGACTTTGAACAAGCCAACTGGGTTGAATATTTGATTTTAACTCTATTAACAATAGGCTTTTTAGGGGTTCCTCAACACTGGATTGCTTTGGCATTACACCATGAAACTTGGCACAATATTAATACCAACTGTAATGAACATTATTGGTCCAAAGATCTTTTGATGGCGTCATTATTTTTTGATGACTTCATAATTTTATAATTTTGCCTGGAAAAACATTTTCTTCTTGTTTTGCGTAAAACCTAAAAATAGTAAAAAAAACTTTTTTCTTCTTTTTGGTACTAGTGACCTTCAAAAGGAGCGTGGTCAGGGCATAGGGACGGATTTTTGGAAAACGTTTTTGGAATAGTTGTCTAAAGAATAAAAACTAAAACTTTGAAAATTGCAGTTCCATTGCGCATTCCGATCAATATGATTACTTCTGAGTTTGTATGGCCATTATAAGATAGCGAGGACATTTCACAGGGAACAAATATCTCGCATAATACAATAAATAGGTATACATAAATACCTGTTTCTTTTAAGTTTGCGAAGTGTTGTAATCGTGTTATTCCATCCTGTAATACTTTTGGACTAACTGCGAATTTGTCGAGATAACCAAAACGAAGAAGATACCTCTGAAAGTAACGATAGCAACTTTGAAATTAGACATAAAAATAAGAGATACCGAACCCAGCCGGCAAAACCTGTTCAAAGTCAGCAAAATAACGTAAGAACAACGTTCAAAGAATGTTGTTCTTACGTTATTTTGCTGACTTTGAACGGTTTTTGCAATATTAACAGAAATGAAATTTGTCAAAATAGCACAATATAAATAACGTAGAAATAACTGATAAAAAAGAACATATTAATTATACCAACCTTTGATTCATCCACAGCATCGGTTGACAATCCAACTGCTTGCGCATGATTTATGGTAACATAACATAGAAGTATGAAACATATGTGTAGTAAAGTCTTCATTGTATATGAAATGTTCTGTTATCAGAATGTAAGATCTTTCTTTTTTATTGGTGGTTTTGGTTCTCCTCCGTTGAGTATTCAATAAATTATATTCTGGTTTATTTCCGTTCTGTTAACTATACTTATTTAATCACCTAAAAAAATTCGAAAATAAGATTATGATTAGTTCTGTTCCACAAACCCAAAGTCTGCACAAACGTTATACGCCTGGTTTTCATTGTTTTATGAAAAGGTATATTATGACCGCATTCTATAAGAACACTGAGCTTTTCTCGTCACTCAGGACATCGTTACGCCAAGGTACTTTTTACCAGCAAACCGTGTACCGGGAATGCTACTCAGATTTTAATCAATCATGGTGTGACAACTGGTCGCAAAAACAGATTTTGACGCAAGCGCCAAATAGAACTTAGCACAAAATAATGAAAACGAGGCGTTAGTTGCTCAACGTAGAAACATTTTCAATGCCAGAACTTCCACAAAAAGGTAGTTATAGAATTGCAGCAAGTTTCTATTTTGAGAAACCAAAGCTTCGTTTTCATTATTTGTGAATACTCCTCAGAGTAATGTGACCAACTACATCATAAAGCGGAGCAATTTCAGCATGAAGCAAACGCAAATGTGTCAGTTTTCAAAGAGTATTGAACTGCGCATGCGTATAATTTTTGCATCCACGACAAGCGCGAAAATAATTTATAAGGCTAGTTTAACCTTCTCGATGAATAAATAACCTCTAATGGACAAAACATGGTAACGCGGTAAATACGCTAAAATAACGTTTTCAACTCTACTGTGAACTTTGAACACGTTTTTGCGCACTGGGCCCTGTGTTGATCAATAATGGCTACCATATAGATATTAAACAGAATAAATATAATTGAAGTGAAGATGTGTTTTGACGTTCCAGATTAGAAACTTGTTTAAGTGATAAATTATATTAGAAAGATGGGTTTCATGGAGTGATATGTGAGATAGAAGACATAATAATTAACCTCATAACATAAGAAACATAAGAAACGTATCATTTGAACACTAAAAATTCGAGAACATAATTCCCTGTTGAAACCACAATTTGATTTGTGCAACTATAATAATTTTCAATATATCAACACTTAATCTCAACTTCTCATTATCCTATTAACTCTATTTCTACTGGGCTTTTTAGGGCTCTGAGAATCTTGTGCCCCCCCCCCATAACTTTTGATGGAACCATGTTGTAGTCTTGAAACTTTCCAGGAAGTTGGAACAACCCATAATAAACATTTTTGTATAATTTTGTTTGTGATGACGTCATTTCTTATGATGACGTCATCAAGGAAGAACAGGTGGGCAAAAAATAAATTTTTAGGTAAAATGTTTTTTGATCTCCATAATTGGTCAAAATGTTTTTCAAGCAAAAATAAGAAGAAATATATTTTTTTTTCAAAAAAAAAATTTTACCACCTGTCAAAAAATTGGTTACTAAGAACAAAATTATCCCTAGTTACCAAAACATTTTGTTTTCAAAATGATCCTAGATAAATTATAGGAAAGTCCCAAAATCTCTAGTTATATAAGCCATTCATTCAAAAGTTAGAAAAAAAGTATGACAGGGGGAGGGGTACAATGTGCCTTCCCCAGTAGAAATAGGGTTAAGCCACAGCTCTGCAAGATATAGAAAAACCAACTATAATTACGATTTGATTGAATCTTTGAATATACCAACCCAATTTATTGACAACTCCCAATCAAGTACAATTACCCAAAATATCATCCATTAAGAACCATAATTTATAGAACTTTTCAACTAGATATGATATAAATAAGGTATTTGTTTACTTACGTTTTTTATACTTTAGAAGACAGAGAATCTAAAATCTAACACTATTATCATAAGCTAGAAACTCCCAATATCACTTTATTAATTCCACCAATTTGTGAATTTTCTGAGATATAGCTACCAGCTCCCCCTTAACCATTGGACCCATGTGCAGAGAACACGCCTTACATACATACATCATACATGCATCATGCATACATACATCATACATGCATTATACACCTCGCAAATAACATTAACATCTCCCGGTGTACTTGCTCAAAGTCAGCAGTAAAGACGTTAGAACAACGTTGCAGACGTTATGCAGTAAAGACGTTAGGACAACGTTGTAGACGTTATGCGATACCAATGAAATGTCTTCTTTTGTCACCTAAGTTGAACAAACTCTGATTTGTTCAAAATTGTAGCAGACCTCGATTTATATACTTTTTTTTACTGCTGTGATGACGTCACTTCTATTTCATCATCATATCAGAACGCGAAGAAAACATTACTAAGACATCTACTATATTCGTAAAGCGTGCTGTTTCAAGTTAACAATTTTATTATTGATTAATGAATACGCGTTGATTCATAGGTACATAATATCTTGACAATATATTAACAACAGGGGACGACAAAATATCCGTTTCGAAATATCAAAAAATTCTGGTCATTTTTTTTTTGCATTACTAATGAATTGTTAGTACTAGCGATTTTACATATATACAATAGATGATTAATGGATGACGTTCTTCCGTTTACTTTTTTCCCCATAAATGTATATTGCGCCCATTGGTGTATATATGGTTTATATTTATGTTGCCGCCATTGGTATATATATGGTTTATATATTATTAAACACACGACTAAGTATGATGAATTGAGAAACGCATTTGTGGAAATTACTTCAGTCTTAAGTAATAATCAGAATATGACGTCACCATGGTTTCTTAGCTACTGTATGTTTCAGTGAAAAAGCACCCCTATATCAGCACCCCCTACTTTCCCCGGATATCCCTCAGAGGATACTCTCACGACCAGTCTTCAATTGCAGTTCGATATAAAAAGCAAGTAGTACGATTCACATTTGTTTTAAAAAAAAATGTAAATTTCATGAATAACCTTGGGTTTACCATCTTTACAAACTCCTAAAATCAATAACATAAAATCCAATTAGGCGTCTATTAACAGAACATAAAAATAAACCACAGTATATCACGTTGCAAACTTTATGACGGGTTGTCCTTACTTCATGTAGAGACTCCGTGGTCAAACGACACCCATTTGACATTAAAAGTATAGTACGGAAGTTGATTTAACATGGTTTGACCATAATTACACCTTCATCATAGTTCACTTCATATAAAGAATTCACTTAAATAACTGTATGTGATTGGTTACTTCGGTACATAGAAACCAATCGATTGAAGAATTTGAATCAATGCCGGCGAGCAAACACTTGTTCAAAGTCAGCGGTAAAGACGCTAAAACAACGTCGTTCGACGTTGTTTTATCGTCTTTACTGCGGACTTTGAACAAATATTTGTTCACTGTGACGGTCTTAGTGACTACCTTAAAATTTCGATTAAAACCAACATTTTTGATCTAAAATATGACCAAATTCAGCAACAACAAAAACTGCACAGAATGTTGTCAGGTCAACGACGAACTTACAATATATTGGTTTCTTTGATACGAAGAAATCAATCCATTGCATGATCGATGACGTCAGTACTCATCTCTGTAAGTTTTGTTGATGCTCTCTTATGAATCTCAATAACCAAATTTCTTCTTTCATAAATTTATATTCTGTTTAAGTGCCTTCTTGATCAAGGCATCTATATATTCAATATCGTTTGTTGTACTGACGTCATGATATCCGCAGATAAACACAACATTTCTGAAAGCATACTGAAAGTAATCTAAATATTTATCACGTGATGGAGGTAATATCCGAACTGATCGAGAATATTTAAAACCATAACATTATATACTTAATAAGAACTCCCCTAAAAACTTGCTCAAAGTCCGCAGTAAAGATGCCAGAAGAACGTTTTCAATGTTGTTTTAGCATTCTACTTTCAAACTTTGAACAAGTTTTCATGGTATGGCCTACAGTAATTATATATATATGTGAAATCATGGTGAAATTCAACGTTTGACTCGTTTAACCAGATGCCCAAGATATAATTAATATGTTAAATCTCACAGGTGACCCCGGGTATACCGTAATTGCTAATAACGTTTATACTCGTAATAAGAATATTTTAGGGGGTTAATAAATATGCGATTTCTTATCATTAATTATGTAATCTAAGCTAAAGACATCCATTCATTATCATAGTATTAGCTTGCACGGGGGGTTCAGTATCATATTTATTCTTTGCACGGGGATTAAAAGGTTAAATTAAACAAACTAGTATTACAGAAGGATTTAGTTATCGTTTTCTATTTTCTTATATCAGTTAAAATGCTCTTCCCCTTCTTTCTGCTTTTCTTTGCTATGTACGTTTCGTTATCCACATTACATACATCTTTCCTGGACATTTGTCCCCATCTTAGTTATGGTGCCATTATGTTTTTAAATTACATCATAGTTATGGTACCATTATGTTTTAAATGACATCACACGTTCATTCAAACAGTTATTTCACAAGGAAAAGAATCTAATCTGGCGAAGTAGCTACACATCCATAATATCTCAATGTGTCATGAGAATAAGATCCACTGTGAAGAACTATTTCCTGAGCATAACAGATAGAAGCAAAAAATATACAGACGTTCCGTTTCGCAGTCGTAAAAAGAAGTTTAGCTACATTTCCATCGTAATCAGAAGAAAAACGAAAAGGTCAAACTAGCAATTCCTGATACCAACAAGTTTATCTTGTAAGGCTTGATTTTCACAAGGCGAAAAAATTATATTGGTAGAAATCGACGTCACATTCTGTCAATGAAATTTCTTCTTTTAGCTTTCGCGGCAAATCGTTTGCTTCATATAACTTAATTTTCACTCGGAAAAATTCTAGAAATTGACTTCATATCTTTCGTATATCTATGTTGAGTTCAACCATTTTATAGATTATTTCTACAAGGTTATAAACAAGTCACCACACCGTAAAGAAATCTCAAGCCTAATACAGTGGAATCTTGTTAAGACTAACAGAATACCGTCAAATTCTCATAGATAAATCTAATGCGGACGGTCATGAAGCGGACACTCGTTAAAGCGGACACTTTTTTCTTGCCCAAAATGAAATCCCTAAATCTTCTTCTATTTATATTAACACTAGACCTTATAGAGGCTCCTCAACACTAGGAGGGGTGGAGTACTGGTGACCTTAAAAAGTGGCGTGGTCAAGGGGGGTAGAGATGAATTTTTGGAAAATATATTTTTGGAAAAGTTATCTAAAGGACAAATACTAAAACTCTGTTATTTATATCACAAGTGGTTCGAAAATAAAAGGCCGCTCCCCCCGCCCTTCCTCTGGGCAAAACGTTAATATTAATAATAGTTGTTACTATTACCCCCGTAAAATATGACAAAGAACGAAAGAAAGACTCTTAGAATGTTGTAAATACGGATCAACAAAAAGTTAAGTACGGGAGGTTTACATATTTACTCCATGTAAACATGGCACGAATTAAGTTTTATCCAATTTTAATAATTAAAGGTGAGCAAAAACGTATTTAAAGAGCGCAGAAAAGCGTAGACCGCAACTTTGTTATTGCGTCTTTACTTTTGTTTGACTGATACCAGAAAGTCATGTCGGTAAGAACAAATAAATCTAGATTTAGAAGAACATATTACTGACTTATTTGATCCAATTTCAGGAGTTACAAGAATGATTTAGGAATATCATATTTTCATAATATGTCTATAAGTCAATTACTAAAGAGAACTATCTATCAGTTCTCTAAAAGTCTTAGGGGGTCGTTAGATATTACTCGAATTAGAGAGGTTTTGTAACAAAATTTCTATAAGGAATTGACCAGTAGATATTACTCGAATTAGAGAGGTTTCGAGTTAGAGAGGTTTTGTAACAGAATTTCTATAAGGAATTGACCAGTAGATATTACTCGAATTAGAGAGGTTTCGAATTAGAGAGGTTTTGTAACAGAATTTCTATAAGGAATTGACCAGTAGATATTCCTCGAATTAGAGAGGTTTCGAGTTAGAGAGGTTTTGTAACAGAATTTCTATAAGGAATTGACCAGTAGATATTACTC
>JAULBZ010000141.1:0-39999 GCA_032360805.1 Neoturris breviconis
TATCAAAAACAAAGCACTTTAAATATTTGGCCTAAATTGGGCCAAAAACGGTATTTTTATTCCGAATTTTAAAAAATAAATGACAAATTTGAAATCAGCGCCATTAAATTTGGTCGCATACCAATTTTCATCAAAAACAAAGCACTTTAAATATTTGGCCTAAATTAGGCCAAAAACGGTATTTTTTTAGTCCGAATTTTAAAAAATGAATGAAAGCGTGGATAATCGGGTCAGCGTTGATAATCGGGTCAGAAGATGAATATGATTAATAAAAAAAATCAATCAGATAAAATCTGATCGTTATAATCTATGAGTTTTGCATGATTTACAATATAAGCCACAAGTGAAATGAAACTGCATACAATCAACACGATGTTTTTAACTTTGACATAATAGAATAGAATATTAGATAATGCTGTAGCAATCACTTTAAATATTTGCCAGCAGTGAGTGAAACCGCTGCATTTTGAGAAAAGAAAATGGTTGAGTTGAACCAAAAAAGTTTGATGACCTCGTTCTTTCTGCAAAGTTACAGTATTTGCGGCTACGAACTGAAAAAACGTGCTTAATATAAATTCCGACCAAATAGATTTAGTTTAGCTTTTACCAATAAGATTTATCTTTAGTTGTTTTTTTTGTTGTTTTTTTTGCCGTAACTGTCGTATGACAATCACGTAGGCTACCGCGCATTGCCGTTCTGCACTATAAATAAAATAACCTTTCTTTGTCTTTGATGGCGTTGGATTTTGCCACAGCCTTCTAATCATAGTGAGTTTTCACCGCGATCTATATGTCTATAAGCATATGGCATAAGAGAGAGTTAAAAGAAAGTATTTTATTAGTGGAAATCGACGTCACACTATGTGTGATAAAAATTTCTACCAATGGAATGTCTTCTTTTGGCTTTTGGCTTTCGTACTCAAATTTTCACTAAGCAGAATTCGACCAGTGCAGAAGTCAACTAATTTGTATCAATGGAATGTCTATAATTTCTTTTTACGTTCCGTTTTCGTTTAGCCTGTACTACAAACTCGACGTCTGGCGAGAAAACGCGGCAAAGATCACTTTTTTTCGCCGCAGGAACAGGCTATTTCCATTCTGCGGAAAGGTTTCTGAAGTGGAAAAGTAGCTTGATAAATTTATGTTAAGACACAAAGTGATATTGAAATGTACACTGTGATGTCACGTGTCACGAAATGTACACCATGATGTCACGTGACAAAAAGGTTTAATTTATTTATTTCCCTTGGATTTGATTTCAAAGGCCTTTTTGGGGTGGGTTTTTCTGGCGGTGGGCTTATACGCGAGTGAGCTTATATGCGGGCGGGAAAAACGTTAGTCGGTCAGTCCTCCGATGAAGATGATGGCTGAGATGCACAGCCTTCTTCAAAAGCACTCTCAGAGTCGGAGTCATTACTACTCTCAAGGTGTTACCTCCTCTTGGGCTTATTTGCGGGCGAAAAAAAAGTTAGTATAAGAGATGGGCTTATCTGCGAGTGGGCTTATACGCGAGAGGGCTTATACGCCTGATTTTACGGTAGGCCAGTACTAATTTATTGGATTAGAATAAGAAAAGAAATTAAATAGAAGAAAGACAATGTAGAAACAATAAAAATCAAATTAAATCGCATATGCGCCTTTTTTTTTTACTTCAGAAATGTGTCTAATTTGTAGATCAGGAAAAATTTCAGCGAAAAAAAGGAGAAAAATTGCGAAAACGTACATTTAATGTTTGATTCGAAAGCTTGCCTTTCATTTTCGGCGTGTAATAAAAGGGTAAGTATATAATAATAACGTTTCTTTACTTCAAAAAAAGTGTTAAAAAATTGACCTTTAATATTTTGTCTGGAAATGATGAGTGTGGTCAGGATTCCTAAATAGGAAATATAAACAAAGAAATCGATCAATCAACAAACAACAAGCAAAGAAACAAAAACAAAAAATAAAGGTCTGAAATACCAGCTAGATCATCTCTGTTCTCCTTACCTTGTCATTATCACGAATTTGGTCGCATTGGTAAGCTAACGTATTACGCTATTTTCAAAAGCAGCCGAAGAAAACAGATAGAGGTGAGGTCAATCTCGTCCCCACTGCTTCTTGCCTTGAAAACCTGGGAAAGATTTTGACAAGATGTTGATAACACTTTCTTCGCCTCTGTGGCAAACAGAAATCTTCGTGTCCTTATATAAGCCCATACTGTATCAGAAAAAATCGAAAAGGCAACGAGGTTGGGAACGAGGTTGTCTAGAACATATTTTTAATCGGTTGTAGGTTGGAAGCAAGTATGACTTCATACAGTCATCTCCCTGCTTCACATCATCATTAATATCGAATCCATAGAAAAATGATCAATGAGAAAAACCATTATATTTCGAAAAGGCAAGAAACCCTGGAAACGAGGTTGCACTTAGATTATATGCTTCCAAGAATGTCTGAATTTCCAAATATCTTCGATTTCCGGAAATTGCACGGAAAATCTTTAAAATGTGATTTTCATAATTTTGAGAATTTGGCATCTAGAAAAAGGAAATTTGGAAATTCGGGCCTAAAAACAAAGTGAAGACATTCCAGGGAGAAAGAAACCCAGGAAAACAAATTTTTCTCGTAATAAATGTAAAAATCAACGGTCCTAGATGGTTATTTTATGCAGAAACCGGCAAAAGCTATTTTTCAGGCAATCTTGGGACATAAAGAGACATTTTACAAATTTCGACGAACAATACACGCCACAAGTAAAACAAAAATGCGGAAAACGAGTCCCTGGAGAACCATATCAGAGACTTATAGGGCTTAGAATATCAGGACATTTTGCAAGCTTAACGAATTCCGTTGTTCTCGGCAGCCTAATACCCGGACTTATGGATCAAATACGAATTTTCGTTGCGTTCGTCTTTTTTTCTAAGTTGAAATTTCGATATCTCTCGCGTCTTGTTTCAAGTGAATAGATTTTCAGTTGTTTCAAAAGTTTGCAATAACCTAGAGATGCACATGCATTAGTACATCTCAAGAGATAATTTTGTACCAGTTCTAATTTTTGAATTAGCTCCGCCTGTGATGGGCTTCAACGTTGATAAGAAGAGTCCAATTTCGAAAGAAATAACTTCCATAAAATTTACATAATTCCTTTGTGCGTGAGATATTGAATTCACGACGGCATTTACCTGGAAGGAGCATCTTTGGAGACTAATTTGCGGCCTGTTGACTGCATATTAGTCTCCAAAGATGCTCCTCTACAGAGGAATGCCTAATGTTCTTAGCTGTTTATGTGTTTTGAAATCTACAACTGCTGGACTCTAAGTTATTTTACAGAATATTGACCCTGGATAATGGACCCATTTGACTTGCCTCTTTCCAAATGCCTATAAAATGCATAAGCCCATGGTCTCTGTACTGGGGTTTTACAGTATCTAAACAGTTTCAATTGATATCGCATTATTTTACCGTGGTGCGCCTGTAGCTGGGCAATTTCAACGAACATTTGAATTAAAATAGACAGAATTTATAAATAAGAAATGTATATTCTAACTACTATATATATAAATATGATACACGTATATTTACAAAAATCTTTAAAATAATATATGTAAAATTTAGTTAAAAAATTGTACAAAATCTTCTACCTCAAATTACGTAAACAGAAGCGCGTATAACTTTTATTCATATATTTCATTAAATCCTATGTTCTCATACAGCGTCCTGGTAACTTTTATTGATACATTTTATCAACCTCGTCTAATGCCTAGAATATTGTCATTAAGTTATTCAGGCAATAGAAAGACCTGGTACCGAGGTTGTTATACTATGCATGAAGAATTTTGTTATACTGTAGATAAAGCAAGAGGATCAATTCAATCATGTCTAGAGTAGAAGCTGATCTCATCGATATTTCTGATTTTTAGTGTAAGTTAGGTGTTATCTAATCCTCCTAGGTGTTATAATGTTTTTTTTTTATCCAATTCGTTATCTCCATCAGAAACCGGGGCAGTAAATTATTTTTCAACAACGAATTGCTGGTTGCTGCAACTACATGGTCCAGTTGGGACATCTCATATAGCATCATTACCCCCTTACAATATAAAGTAGTATATGTAAGAAAAGTATCAAGTCAGCGATCTTACAACTGGTAGGTTTCTTCTTTACGATTAAACCAATCAATTTCAAGCATGCTGACACTACACTCTTCTTTGCAGAGGCACTTATTTCATGTCATCTAAGTACATTTCTGTTAATTTATGAAGTACCATTAAACCATATTGTAGACGCTCGTTGATGTCATCATTACAGCCTCGTTTTGAAATATTTTGTAATGAGGTTACGTGACTTTCTCTGCTCTGATTGATGTAAGTGACTACATCTTGATTTTGTTCTGGGTTGAGTATGATTTTTGTATGATCGGATAGAAAGTTCACCTGAAAATTAAAAGAAGCAATGTTAATGCCCGCACTTTTACACTTGACATCTAATCAACCAAGTTCTTGACGTTGATTAGACGTCGAGTGCCGTAACGCAATATCGACAGTTGAAAAGGTTGTTAGCACAACTTAGATAGCACGTGACAAGCACCGGTTCAAGTCTACTCTTAGTTAAAAAATTTGAACCACATCCCTGGATCCACTGCCGTCTACCTGTTCCCCTGTAAAGTGATTCCGACCATGTTTCAGGGTAAATAATTGAGGGTTGTATCGCCAATAAAGAGAAATATTAAGATCTAGAAAAAGTCAAACACGTACTGGGGGTGCCTAGTATTGGTCTCGGCATTGAGAGCGGGAGGGGGGCAATCCCATCTACACACAGTGCTAGTAAGATTATTTACCTGCAAAGTTCCATCACTCAAATACATAACCATAGCCTTGTCTGTACGAAACCAGATATCTATTATTGCCATCTCGGGAAATGTATCTTTTTTTGTTGGATCTTCTAAATCACCACCCTAAATAACAAAACCCAAACAGAGTTATATTTAATGGAGTGTTTCATTTGGCAGGAGGTTCCTAAAAATTAATGCAAAGGCTTAGGGCTGTTCTCTTAAAACTATTACTTTAGTAGAATTAACGAAACTGAAATCGCATAAAAGTTTATTACGAAAAACTCAATTAGTCTGCAGGCACACGACGTCCCATTGTCGCTTTTGCGTTGGTCTGACGTCTGACGTCGTGTTCCCACCGAGTAATAAAACAATGGTTGACACTTTTGCAAATATTTATCAAAAATCAATGTCGAATAGATTATGTTTGACGTCACGCTGTCTTTTCGATGTTGATTAGAGGTTGAATGTCATTGGGTTTGGACCTCTAATGAAAAATGGTATACTCATCGTTTATCGTGGTTAAGTGTAATACGCAAAAATGTTTATACGTCGGGTGTCGGTGTCGTAATGACGGTAATGAATACAGCGATGACGGATCATGTGCATGATGATGACGAATTTCTTTTGTTTTACAGTGGTGGATGGATATAAACGGATCGAAATAACCGTATCTAACAACTGCTAGTCACAGATGTTATTCTTTCGTTATCTCGACCCTTGGATTCAAAAGACTTACGATTGTACGTGTACATGAAAATTTGTTTCGTGTATATATGAATATGTCTGTCTAAAAAATAATTTCCTCAAAATGTTAGGTGACCAGTAAAAAAAAATGTTCCACATTCTTAGGTAAGGAAGATCTACACCATTTCCTACTGGTTGAAAATAGAAGTCAATGATATTTTTTCGCTGTAAAGTATTCGTATGTGTTTACAAAGAAGTTAACGAATACTTTCGAAGTTATGGAGAACAAGGAACATGTTTTATTCTTTGCGGATGATATGTATGGTTAAATTGAGTGAGTGAAACAAGAGTAGAGGAAGGATTTCTCAGCATAGCTTCAGACTTTCTGTAGATAATATGCCGTAGTTATTTACTCTTATTTCGATCACTTAAAATTAAGTTAAGTAAATGGAACTGTTACGGTACTAAATAGTTAGTGTTTTAAGTTTCGTTATCTCCATCATAAAGCGTTTACCTTCAGTAGATGCTTATCCATGTAATTTGAGAAATAATTTAACAAGGTCACTTTTCTACTAAGATCTTCTGGTATGTTGTTGACACTGAATCGAAAGATGTTTTTGTCTTCATCAAAGTATTGTAACCGCCTATAATTAAACAAAAGATATTTTAAAAAGAACAGATCTACAAATCAGTATTTTGCAGAGAATACTTAGTCAACGATCTTCAGGCGGATCCCCACTAGGAGAATTTGTTCGCGCGAATTCTAAATGAAGCCATTACGTCAGGTGACGTCACTTTCGACAAATGTAATGGCTTCATTTAGAATTCGTGCGAACAAACTCGCCTAGTGGAGATCTGCCTTTAAAAATAGTTGTTCGACCCTTTATCCAAAGTTATATTTTTACTGCCGTGTTACCATTTCAGCAATAACCAAATTGTAACAAAAGCAACTCGTCCAAAACAGCAAAAAAGAAAGATATCAGCGACAATTATGTGCAATATCGTTTACTGAGAATGGAGAGTTATGGAATTTATTTTACACTGATTTATAATGTTTCTTTATAGGGAATGATACCCTGCGTATAAGGCTTTTATGATTTATTTGAAAATTTACCTCTTTGGCGCATCAACAGCTAAAGTGGTTCCATCATTGTATCTTATCACAATACAACCATTTGATAATTGGGCGCCAAAACCATATTTATTACTATAATCTACCCATTTTGTTATCCATAGACGATTAGGATGAGCTGCAAAACCTTCTACTAAGCTATTCTCTTCTTCAGAGTCTGAGGTTCCTGTAGATATTGGATCTGAGAGTTCTGTACAGTGTGCATCGGGCATAGAATTTAAGCATGTGTTTAAACGTTCGTATAATGTTTTCGGAGTATGGTAGCCAAACGAGGTATCGTTGATTTCTAAAAAAAAAACGTTCTTATAATAATCATGCCTACCTGATAATAATATATCTGAAAGAGAGTGATAAGTAAACAATCTTAAAATACGAGGAGTAATGTCAGTTTTGCAATTTTATTTTTAAAAGTTCAAAGAGCCCTGGAGACTAAATTGGGAAAGAGGGCAGTGAAAGAAAGAACTCTCAAATAAGCTGTAAATAAGGTTAAAAAGAACAAAGCAAATAAATACTAATTTCCCAGTCAAATATTTTGCCAAAACTCTAGATTAATTTTATGGATTTCGTAAGAGCTTTTGTGGTTGAATAAGTAAAAATTTATTTTCCTATCTTGTGTCAAATTACCTTCTTGAGAAAATTCTTCACAATGATGATTGGATTCCTGACTATCAAATCCACTTTCATGTTGTTCATCGTCACGTAGGCTAATCTTCGATATGGCATCTTTCATAACATTGTCAACGTTTTCTGAATGCGAACTAACATTACGTGAATTTGAAGTATATTTTTTAGACGAGTTAAAGTTTTTATTTTTCATAGAAGTAAATTTGGGTGGAGCAACACAACAAATAGAGGGTAGATGTCTTGGAAAAAATCCCCGAGTAAAGAATTCATCGTTTAAAACAGTATCTAATGATGGTCGGTCTTCTGGACGTTCGCTTAGAAATTTTTGAATGAGTTTAGCTGCTGGACGTGATATTCTTGAAGGTATTGCATATTCATTGTTTCTTATTCTCATGTATGTATCTTTTAAACAGCTCGTTTCAAACGGTGGTCTTCCCACAAGCAAAGTGTACCTGAATGAAGAAATAATAACAATAATAAAGACGCTATATTCATGACCACATTTAAAAAATACATGAACAATAAGGCCTGACAAAATTCATATCTACACAATGGTAACGTGTTCAAACAACATGGATTTCCTTAAGCATAACTTTCGCTTTATCGGATCGCTTTAAAGAAATTTGATTGGCTCTTAAAAAATCGATCCAAACTGGATCTTTATGATTTTCGAAACTTTTTTAGACTCTTTTCAAACCCGATCCGGACTGATCCTGTCAAACAATTGCTTAAAAGCGATCCGATCCGATTCAAACACAGATAAGTGGAAATTAGACCTTATTGGAGCCTGGTGCTGTTTGGATCTTTTTAGCGCACCAATGAAATGACGCCTGTTGTATAATTAAATTAATTTTAAGTTATATTACATTTTATTTTATTCGAATTTGTGACGATTAAGTGCGCGAGTGAACGAGTGTAAAATACTGTGCGAGTGAGTGAGTAAGTGCAACTTGTGTCAAGTCGTTAGGGGTTGTACTGATTAAATAAATGAGAAACGTAATGTACAAGTAAATACACTGGTCCTCGTAGTGACTCATATAGCTTAAATTTTTATTAAGAAATATCTGGAATTAAAAATACAAAATTTAAGAACAAAGAGCTACTACGAAGGAGTGATAAACCAACAAAAACTATAACTAGGATCGAAATAACGAAAAATAATATCGGTGATGAAGAGTAACAAGTCAACAAACTTCATAATATAATTGGAGAATAAACCAACCAGTTAGTGAGTTTGTTGATGTGACACCCTCCTTCGCATTTAGCAAGTACACTTACCAAACAACAAACAACAAGAATATAAATGACGTACCTTTATAACAGGAAAACAAACACACAAACAACATTCACATTGGTGACACATGAACACATAAAAAAACACAAACAAACTACTTTCGTAAATTAATAGTTATACATGTATATACAGTGTGTATGTGTGTCTACTCGATTACACTCTCTTCCACATAACACATAAATTGAAGTAAGCGAGATGAAATTGAAGGAGAAGTGTGCGCTTAACGACTCCGACACAAAACAACATCGAAATAACAACATCGTGAGACCATGAAACGCTCACAAAACCTACCCGAAGAATTCGCAACGGTCATGAGACGTCTAATAAACGTCAAAACGACGTCATTATGACGTCCTAAAAGTCAATGACGTAGATTAGATGAGATAAGTCAAATTTTAATTGTAGTTTTTGACGCTTAACATTTTTTTTTCAGTCGCTGTGGGAGAGAGCATAACGTAAAAGACTACTACAAAAGCACCATATAGCTCCGTATTTGGACTGCGTATAGCCTGAGCTCCAGTCCCAAACTACGACAAATGCTTGTCGTAGTTTGAGACTGGAACTCAGGCTAACTGTGTATTGCCAATGACAATACACAGTCCAAATACGGAGTTATACGGATCTGCATACAGTCGTCATTCGTGCTGTGGAGTGTTTTAAGTCTATGTGTAACAAGTAGTGTAGTGCTTTTTACGATTAATCCTTTAGTTTTTTATATCTTAATATTTTAACTTTTCAGGTTCATGTTCAAGGGGAAGAGGGGAAGAGGGGCGTTCATTGGAGTAAATACGTGATGGTTGTTGAGACGTTTGATCAAACGTCGGACGTCCACTAGGTTTCAATAGATTTAACGAAGTTATCGATTTTAAAAAGATTAGATTTACTATTTACGGTTAACCGTTCATAACGTGTCAGTATTTGTGAACTGGAATTCCTAACATAGTAATATTAACGTGGATTATAAAAGAAATTCGTGTACTTAATCACGAACGTGATCAATACTTACATGACACATCCAAGAGCCCACGTGTCTACTTCGTATGAATGTCCTGTTTTACTTAATACTTCAGGAGCGATGTAATTAGGTGTACCGCATACAGACCTGGAAATGGAAGAATATGTAACATAGTTAACAAGTAATAATAACAGTCATATATCGCCTGTGGAGGAGTGCTTTTGAGTAAAGTTTTTAGCTTTAAAGCTGATATTTTCAACGTCGTCGTTCGATAGCGTCTTTACATTGGACTTTGAACAAGTTTATGCCCAAAACTCAAAGCTCGTTGACATAACGCATAGATATGCATAACCTGATGAGCACACGATGTCGAATCAACGACGTTGGTCTGACGTCGTGTGCTTGCAGGGAACGCTCTTCTACGTGGTGGTTTTAAAACTTACATTTCTTTCTTTCCGTCGGTTGATGCTTTCACAGCTAACCCAAAATCACCAATGCGTATTTCCATATCGTTATTTATAAACAGGTTACCGAGTTTAATGTCTCGATGTATAATGTGTTCGCTGTGTAAATAATGAACGCCTTTAACAGCTTGCGCCATGAAGAATCGCACTTCGGGTTCAGTTAACGTACGACGCTGTTTTAATAGTTGAACCATAGACTGTAACGGAAAAAAGGGTTATTTTAGTTACAAATACTTAGATTTAACGTTAGAGATTGTTTCGTTATCAATCACAGACAGCAATTATAAATTATAGATTTCAAGCCGTAATAGCCATTCGTTGAGAAGTTATGAATAAAAGTATCCTGAATAGGGTTAACATTAACTTCGCGAGGTGTCAACCAGGAACCACGTCCTTTTGTTTGCTTCTCGTTATTTTGTTTTTTTCTATAGATAATTTGTAATTGATCCTCCTCAAATTTTAGGTTATAAGCCTAGATAAGCTTAGATGAGAGTGTTGATAAAACGCTTGACCACGGGCTCGCCACAGGTAAATCTTTATGATCTCGTTCATCTTATAGGAAAGGCTGTTTTGAATTTAAGCGCAAAGCCGTAATTTACGGTAGTTCTGCGGTTGCTATAAGGTAGTTAGAAAGAATCGGCGGCTAGGTGAAGGTGAAACTTCGATTATCTTAAAAACTTTTACCAAATCATGGATAATACTTTCATTTAACACACACCACAAACACATGTTTTATACAATTTTCCGATTCAACGAAAACCGAACGAATGTCAATACACAGTCCGTATATGGAGTTTGTCGTAACAAAGTTCGGTAGGAATACAAACACGTATCAGCGATCACGTATTTATAATAAGGCCACAAAATCCCGTAGAGTATTCTCATTTTTGTTAGAAAGAATAAATAAATCATAAATTCTGATTCTTAATCGTTCATAGCACATGGTAGACTTGACTGAGTTCTTCTATATCGAACAGAATTCCTGATGAGAATTGCCGCTGTTTCAAAGAAAAATGACACGAGGTTTTTATACAATAAAAATGGCGGCTGAACACACTTTCTAAACCATACCTTTCTACTGCATAGTTCTAAGAGAATGTAAACGTTATCGTCGTCTTCAAAGTAACAGTAGAAACGAACGATGTATCGAGAGTTGAAGTTTCGATGCAATTCAACTTCGTTTGCAATCTAAAAAGAAAAGGGATTGGGCATCATAATCTCCATCATGAAATATTTCCCGAAAAATAATATTCCGCCAACCAGATTTATTTTCCAATCGGAAACTTCTTTTTCTTTCGTTTCCGAGAAGGCCTCCGAAAAGGTTTTCCGTAAGTGGAAAATGACCCTTACCTTTTTTTAGATCAAAGTGGTACCTGATGCACCCAATATGGTCATGTAACACTTTTTCAATCGAAAAGGTAACACGGGTAACAGCAAAACAGTACAATCGGGGAAAAACGGGTGAATCGGATCATTTTTGGCGCCACTCTCCATACGTTGACGTACATATGCGGCGCAGTGACCGATATGCTATAAATAACCTGATGCCATGTAATAGATGCATCATCCTTGTTTACTAACAACCGTTGCTAATATCATTAAAGATGACTTCAAACATAACTGTATCATGTCTGTTTACTACAAACAGTTGAAAGGTCGTTTGGTGCCAATTTCATGTACATGCCCATATTAGGTATATGAGTTCATTTGTAATTATTCAATTTGTTAATTTATTCAAGTTATTTAATGTAAGTTAAACCACGTGATTAAATATTCAGTTGGTTAGTCTGTATGTAGGTATGAGTAATTAAAAGAGTGAGTAATATAAGTTTGTTCATTTTTCTCTCAAACATGACTTTTTAAGAATTAACGAAATTAGTTATGTAATATTTTCGCGTACTAATTCATATCTATGTTCGAACTAATAACAGAAAAAATATCCTGTCATTTTTCAACCCACTTCCTCAGCAAAGATAACATTGTTAGTTGTCGATAAAAGAGTAAATAATAACTGCGGAGAAAGGATTTTTGTACATGGTTTCAGGCTTTGTAGCCTGAAGTTATGCTCAAAAATCACTCCTCCACAGTGATTATTTACTCTTATTTCGACCACTGCAATGGACAGTCATAGCTTCAACAATTACCTCAGTAAGCAAAAACTTGTTCACAGTCCGCAGTAAAGACGCTAGAACAACGTCAAACGATGATTTTCTAGTGTATTACTGTGAACTTGGAACAGGTTATTGCCGCCTGGAACTGCGTTGGTGGGTGTAACGATACTAAAGTCGGTTAATTTCTGTGACTTGAAACTGATTGGTTCCTTCGTAATCAAGCAACCAATCAATTGCAAGATAGCTCGATGCTTACCTTCTGCTGTTGGTGTGGTTTTGCTATGCGTGCTTTTGAGATAGCTTTACACGCATATTTCTTGTCCGTCTCACAATCTGTTACTTCATAACATCGCGCAAAACCACCCTAAAACATGAAAGATTTCCTCATATGAAAAACACATTGCATCGTCGTGATATTTTATCTGTAGGAAAGTCAACAAACTTCTATTGGTGGATAGTTCTTGCAATCAGAGAGGTTTGCAACGTACAGTAACGGCAGAAGACAAATGTTATTCAGATCAAGCTTACACATTTGCCACCTGTCATTGTTGTTTGCCATTTGCCATAGAATACTAAAAACAACGCTTGTGTATCTAAGCTTGTGTTACCGACCACTTCTCGATACAACGTTTTGGTAAATAAAATGTTCGTTGTACAAAATAAAACAAACTCGTAATGTCTATTTGTTCGCAACTCCATTTTCAGTAGCTATGTGGAAACTGGTAATGAGTTTGTTTGATCTATCTACTAGAATAAAAGCTTACCTTTCCCATCATTTTCCCTCTCAAATATTTTTTTCCAGCTTTTGCATCAATAACATACTGTCCAACTTCCGGTAGTATCGGTTGATTCTTGCTATTCTCTTTATGTTTATTGTGTGCGTCTGGTTTTCCACTAATCGTTTTCACACCACCGGTATTTGCAGTACGATAAGAAGCAAGCATTCTTCTCACCTGTAACTTTTCAATCTAGTAGGAGAAAATTATAATTATGTGTAAAGTTTTGTAAAATGTTTTAAAAAATCATGCAGCAAAAATAAATTAATGTGTCTCCCTTGAGATATATTTTTGACTCACATAAGCACGCTTTTTTAAATACACAAAATGAGCAACATTGAATCTAATTGGTTGTTTCAATCTATCTACAAATTTAATTGGTAGATTACAAAACAATTCAGTAATTTGATTGGTTCAAAATTTTAACCAATGAAATTTATTATTTCATATCATGTTGTTTTCTCTCGTGGATATTCGTTTGAAAGCAGCTGTATATAGGTGAAGATAATGAACGCTTCATTCAAATCAACACTCGGTTAAATATACTATTGAGTATAGATGAAATTGAAATTTAATTTTAATATCGCTACTAAAACACAATCTATCAACAAATGCAATTTGTGTGTATTAGAAATCAAAACAGACGATGCGATTATTATCTCTCAATGGATACATCATGGTCAAACTGCACTAAATCAATGTATTGATATTGATAGGATAATATTTTGTCGTCGTTTGGCCACGATGTGCCAATTTGGTATAATTTTAAATACCATCTGTTTTTATTGGGCTTTTAATCATCTGTTAGTTTCTGTATCAAGACTAAATATCTTATTAAACTTTTCGAGTAAATGAACAGGAGAAGATAAATATTCCCAATCGACAAAAAACCTGTTCAAAATCCGCAGTAAAGACGCTCGAACAACGTTGCATACTTTGAACAAGTTTTTGCCCACATGACGTTCATTCGACATCACACCAGAAAACTTCTTTTCAACAAATACACGAATGCAGTAAAAGAAAGTCTCTCAAACAAGATACCTATGGAAAGTTAGAAGACTTGCTTGCGTTTCGATTTTCTTTGCGTTATATTTATCAAGTTCTTTCAACTGAGTTTCAATTCCCAGTGGGCAAAAACTTGTTGAAAGTCCGCAGTAAAAACGCTAGAACAATGTTTTCACATTTTAAGTTCAGAATATTGAACATTATCCGGAAAATAATTATTAAGCCAATCAGATTAGTTTTCCAATCGGAAAATAATTGAAATACTTCAATTTTTCTTTTGTTTTCGAGTCATCGAAAGTTTCCTATGATTGGAAAGCTATAGTACCCAGTAACAGATTCTAAAATTAGCTAAACAAAAGTACACAGAAACGCGCATTGTATCAAGAAGTTATGCCACTGTAGCGTGATTTCAACGAATTTGTAATTGACAGACCTATTCACAAATACATGAAAATGAAGCGTTGGCTGTTCAAAGTACGAATATGTATATTGGTTTCTTCTTTTAGAGGAAGACAATAACTTACTAGATCCTTTCCCGTAAACATTGATTAAGCGGATTTCTCATATATAATAAGGAATTCAAAAGAAATTTGTTTGACATTTTAATGCTTCTCGTTGTGGTCGCATATATCTTTTAAATACAGTGGTCGATGAGGAACTAATTAAAATGCCAAACAAATTCCATTTCGCTATGTTTCGGGACAATTTCATTTCATCATGTTACATCGATATCATTGTGTAACTACGTCAAAGCCACGCGTAACACTATAGATACATAACTACATCATAGTCACGAAAGAAAGTATGTATGCGTGCAAACGTTTCTGTCTGTTAAGTATGTATAGCAAAAATGAAACGGATGAAATCGGAATATACAGCAAAGTTTGTAAAGACAAAAAAACCCTGAGAAGGAGGTTGGATCAGTTTAATGTAATGCCTGCTCTATCTAGACTCTTTCAAAAGGACATGACAAATGTTAAAAACTGCAGTATCAAATTCCAATTTGGAATGATTTCCGCTCTATTTTTTGGATATTTTTCGGATTTAGTTTTTGCGAGTAATCATTAGTATCAAGAAAGACTGTAAGTTATGGTGGCGTACAACATGTTGGGAGAAGCTTGCAAAAAATATTGAAACGTGTCAAGTGTCAATTTTAGCTAGTAATTACTCGCTGTAAATCAGAGTTTCAAAACCATGTTCTAAAGAGTTCTTTTATCATTGTCACATCTACGAAAGTAAAAATTAACAGCATAACATTGCTTCTATTATAAAGTCGTATAAAACACCCAGTGGGCAAAAATTTGTTCAAAGTCCGCAGTAAAGACGTCTTCGACGTTGTTCTAGCGTCTTTACTGCTGACTTTGAACAAGTATTTGCCCACTGGAATATCATATGCGGTTATTACAAGCAATGTATAGAAAGAAGTATTTACGGCAGTATGTTGATACAGATTAAAAGATTTAAGGTATATATAGAGCATGTTAAATTAAAAAGAATACCACATTAGTTACATCGAATAGGCACATTTGTTTCTAGTATAGTAACAAATCTTGTTTAATTGGTTACTTCGTAAAAAATCCGATGAAATGGAAGCAGATATAATACTCTTCTTCGCTTATACTTTTGAGAAGTGATGATACGAATGGCGTCAAAAACAATGTCATAAAATCCTGCCACCCACGAAAGAGTATGTTTGAATTATTTAGCGCAAAATATAGCTATTTATAGTAGGGTAACCCTATAAGATCCGGGATTTTCTAATAACCTGGGGGGGAGGTACAATGTACCACACTCCAATAACTTTCGAACTACTGCTCCGTTTTACTTGAAACTTGGTCACAATATACCCAGGTTCTCTTCCATCCAAAATGTAATAAAAATTTGCATGCGTCATCATTTCACTCTAAGGGAGATCTATCAAAAAAGCAAAATAATAAGATAGAGAGGGGTTTTGAAACACTGAAGTGACATCCCTATCGGAGGTTACATCTTTTAGGGAAACTACTGCAGCGTTTCAAAAAGGGATACGTCTCAGAGCTGTTTCAAAAAATAGCGACCACTCTCTAAAAGTGAAAAGGAAACGCCAAAAAGGTGATGTTATTCAATAATATACTTTTCATTCAGGATTTCATTTTGATGATTTATTTATGTGCTATTTGAAGTTATGTTTTACAGGTAAAACTTACGACGAGAAACTGGCATTTCCTTCATTTTCATTTTCTTCTTCGAAAACATTATTTCATCCTTAACTGTTTGATAACACTGCATTGTAGAAAATAATGGGAAACACGTGCGTGAAGACATTGCAGCGTCAAAAATATATTTCAAATTTGATGACGTTTTTATCGAGTAAAAATCCAAGTTTAAACAATGAAATAACCAATGAGAAAATCCTTAAATTAATTGAAATACACAATATTTTACAATCTAATTCCATTTAATGGTCAGCTCGTCTCTATCAGTCAGGTCATCGTCATTAAGGTCATCGAGATATTGCTGCGGTGAAGTCGCAACACTTAGTAGAAATCCAGAATTACATCAAAGCTACGTGGGTCAATTAATTATTTTTCTTGACTATATTACTACTGTATTAATTATTTCCAATCTCATTTTGCCATAACGCGTATTCACAATTGTTGCTATTACTATTTTTGATATCGTTAACCTTCGTTTTAAACAACTGTTAAATATTTTCTCTTTACTTATCCGAAGAATATATATATTTTGTCATATAATCTAAAATAAGCATAAATGCAAAAAGGGATCGGTTTATATGGCAAAACTTCAAAGATGAAACTTCACAGACATACCATGATCTCGAAACAACAGCTGAATGATATGATTAAACATTGTTTCAGTGTCGTTTGAACTTGAAGGGTACTGGTTAGTTTTATGGTTTTTCATAGGTCAACAACAAAACTGCTTTTTAAAACGTACTTACAATCTGTTTAGCAACATTACAACCTCTTCGTGATACTACCACTTCATCGCTTTCATTTCGGTCACGCATATCTAACATTCAACTACTTTAATTGTATAAATATACCTAAATGCCTAATCTGAAGCACGCTCTGTCATAACATAAACCCAATTCAGTAATTAATAAAGAATACATTTGTGCCATACGACAAGTGACAAAGTGGCTAATTCTTTCATAACCTATTTGATTAGATTAAGAACGAGCTTACTGCGTGACTTATAAAATTTAAAAGCTTTCATCAACCTCGTTCCCAGATCTTAAACTCTTACATATTTCATCAAGAGAGAATATACTCTGGGAAATAGGTTCATATCTTAATATCACTGATTCAAACTGTATCAAAATAGAAAAATTTCACAAGTAATATAGGATATATGTATATTAGTATAAAATACATTTTTAGTTACCACCAGTATCAATCTTATCACCACAAGAGAATATAAAAGCTCTTAAAACCTTTCTTTAAACAATTCTGAACAGTCATAAGACGTATTACAACATGAACATACGTAATTAAAAGCTTTAACAATGTCTGGAATCCTATGAGATATGCCCGTGAGCTAAAGCTTGTTCAAACTCCTCAACAAATACGCTGGAGCAACGTTGAAAACGTTATTTTAGCGTCTTTACTGCGGAGTTTGAACAAGTTTTTGCACACTGAAATAAGACCTTCGTGACGTATCTTTTTTTTCTTCTTTAATTGACTGGTATTATATTTACTTTACTTGGCGAGTTTTATTTAAATGTTAATTTTTAATTTGACACCTCTTCCAGTAGGAAAAACTTGTCCAAAGTCCGCAGTAAAGACGTACTGCTAACTTTGAATAAGGTTTTGCCCACTGGGATTGCTGATATGTAGCTTTTACAACATATAATACATATAAGTGTTTGTATGAACTTAGCAAGTTGCATTTTATCTTAGCGAGTTGTATTTACTCTCCATTATCTATTATTTAGTGAGGGAAAGTATTAGGCCATCTGTCTACTATGGTTATGAGTGTTCCTTTTATTGCATAATTATGAGCACGTGCATCTTTTGAATGGAACGAACAATATTTTATAAATATACTGAGAAATCACAATAATATATACAATAGAAACAAGCTCGTTACTGTTACGATAAGAGATTTTTGTTCAAGTTAGCCTCAACGACCGTCTCTCCTCGTATTGTTCTATCGATAAATCTTTAATTGATTCTCATAGCGTGCATAAACATAGACGACATTTACAGATCTCGGACCGAGACGACGGCCGTTTTATCGTATTTCACCGCGTATAAGCTTCATACCTATATAAGGCCATTGTCATGTGACTCTATTTTATAGCTAACTCCCTGCGCATGGCTTAACGCAGAGAAAAATATGATCAACCTCGTTTCTACGCTTTTTATGCTTACCTGTTTTTAAACCAAAGAACGTCAAACACGTTCCCAGCGTCTCTTGTTTCATTGATTTTTTTCTCGAGTCCGAGCGCTGGGAATGAGTTTGAAAGAACGTAAAAGTTGATTTCCACTACGCGATAAATTCATTGCGAAAGCCAAAAGAGGACAATTCATTGGTAGAAATCGACGTCACACATTATGTGACATCGATGACTACCAATAGAATGTCTTCTTTGGCTTTTGTAGCGAATTTTCGCCTCGTAGAAATCAACCTAACGAATATGAATAGACCGAGTTAAAAGTGAAATAAATTAAGGACATTGTTTCAACGTTCATTGGAGCCTTTTGTACAAGTCATTGTTCTAAATCTAAAAGCATGCATGCTCTAAAGAAATTATAAGGAATATTCGCATTCCCATATTACAAAAAGTGATAATTATCGTAGTCGCAAATTTCATGAGAAATATTTCTGTTATCGAGATTAATATATTTTGTGTTTTGGATAAATTGCTCCAACCATAGATCTCAAACATATTACAAACAAGAGGTAAAAAATAGCGAGTATAATATTTGGTGCGAACTCGAATAAATAAACCCGAAGAATTTATAACTCGACTTTTAAAACTCGATGATAAACCACCAGAAGTAACAGAAGAGTTGTTATCACAAATATTTGATGATATAATTTTATTTAAAGATTTCTTTCCGACTAAAACTGTAATAGCATTATGACGCCATCATGACGTAGTGTAAGGTGTGATACAACACTCAAGTTTTTGTTCCGTTTGATAATAACAAATAATTATTGTTTATGTTTGATTCATAGAATATAAAAAATGAATAAAATTTGTTTACTCATCTTATGGTCAAACCTGCATATAGCGGACACCTTCGTTCCAAGAAAAGTGTTTGCTATGTACAGGTGTCTGTTACGTAGACGTATGCCCTAGACCTGTAAATACACACAGCTATATTTGGCTTTTAGACACCACTGATTAAACAGATACGATTTTTTCAGTTTCACAAGCAAAAACAAAATAACTAATGAATAAGAATAGTGGACAGGAGAAATTTAAAAAGTTGAAAAATTTGTGAATGAAAAGTTAGAAATATGTCCGCTACATAGTGTTTATTTTATAAGGATTTGACCTTGCTATATGAATAGGTATCTGTTATATAGCATATCTGCTATGTAAAGGTTTGACTGTAGCTAAAACCAGGGGTCAAAATTAATGCTGGCCATCACCATGGTGAGCGAGAGCTATTTTAACCTCTGCAAAAACCGTGTGATTTGCAACAAAT
Source organism: Neoturris breviconis (assembly GCA_032360805.1). Taxonomy (NCBI): domain Eukaryota; kingdom Metazoa; phylum Cnidaria; class Hydrozoa; order Anthoathecata; family Pandeidae; genus Neoturris; species Neoturris breviconis. The sequence goes on from JAULBZ010000141.1 coordinate 19,516, forward strand.
GACATAATTAATGCCCATTGTTATGTTATGATCATGGGCATGTTTTAAAGACATTTTTTCGGATTTTGACGTAAAATACAAACCAACAAACAAACCACTAGAAGAAAAGCTAAATTTATTTATTCTGTTTATTAGTGACCCCAGAATATTCTTATTGCCCGGAAGATATTATTGAAAACACTCAAAAAGCAAGAGAACACAATCGATAAACGCCGAGTCATATTATAATGAAGTTTACCGTTTACCGTTTGTCAATGCTGTGGGTTGTTGAAATATTTATGCCTTTTAACGTCCTTGAAATCGCTTGGTATCACTTTATGATGACAGATCCTTCTTGGATAGACCAATTTATTATTGCAAATTCGATAATATTTAAAAGTAGATCTCCACTAGGTGAATTCGTTCGCGCGAATTCTAAATGAAGCCATTACATTGGTTGAAAGCGACGTCATCTGACAGGTGATGTCACTTTTAATCAACGTAGCTTATACATATACTTTGAAATATTCTTATTGAGAACAACTTGAAAGACTACCGATACTGTTCCGTATACATTTCCGTACTCCGACTATTACCATATATGGAAATATACAATCCAAATATGGAAATACCCAATCTAAATAAGGCGATACGTGTTAGGTAATCTTTCATGCTGTGGCAATGCCATTATTTTGGAGTTACCCAGTCGGCGAAAACTTGTTCAAGGGTGACAGTAAAGACCCTAGAACACAACGTCTTTACTGCGGACTTTGAACAAGTTTTTTCTCAGTGGAAAATTACGAGAAATATTTATAAAATATTCAGCACAATGGATCTAAAATGGCGAATCTTGGGCGAATGTAGTAATTTTGAAAGACGCTTAATAAAACCACAGACGACATTTGCAACCTCATTCCCAGCCCCTCTTGCCTATATGTGAAAATGGGGCAAACAACACTGAAAACGAGCAGAGAACAGCTAAAATTATGTGTGAAAACTTACCAAAATGATATTATCCCTCATAATTAACAAGAAAAACTTCTCTTTTTAATAAGAATATAATTTAAAGTCAACTTCTCCATATGTTTCATAGAATAATGTTTTCATCATTTTTCTCTCTCTTTCTCGTGATCATAATATGATAAGTGCATTAGAAGTAGTTACACAATAGTTGAAGCCTTCTACCATTGAAATTGTAAAACGTGCTCTTTTGTTTCTAACGAGTTAATATTTAAACATGGTGTCGAGATGGGAAACATGGGAAATTAAGGAGATTTCTCAAATTTGTATTGTTTTCAAAATATGTCTCTTTACAATACAGTGAAAGAATATATCACTCTCCTTCTTAAAAAATAATTTGAAACAATAAGTTAATATGACAAACAACCGAGAAAATTATCCTCTGTGTAAGAGAGCGAGTTTAAAGGAGGCAATATGTCTAGACTATAACCCCACTTTCTTCCCAAGCCCCATGATCATATTGCTAGTTAATAATTCAAAAGAGACCTGGTGATGAGAATGTATTTATAATAAGCTTTTAATTTGTTTGGATATCGTTGTAAATAAAAATGTAGACGCTAGAACAACGCTTTCAACGTTTTCAAGTGTCTTTACTGCGGACTTTGAACAAGTTTTCAAGCGTCTTTACTGCGGACTTTGAACAAGTTTATTCCCACTGGGATGTTGTCATAAGTATAAAAGAAAATCTTCACTAATTCATCAAAATTCGCCACAATAGTATTTGTTTTATATTTGTCCACAATCTTCGTTTACAAAAGTTCAATTTCATCTGACGTCAACAAGTTGGATAGGCCAATTGGTTATTCTAGCGTCTTTACCGAAGACTTTGAGCAAGTTCGGTTCCCACTGGGCTAGCCACTAATTTAAGAACGATATTTCCTATTTTGTGCAGTTGACAAATGAACAACAAGATAATTTGCGTAAATACAGAGAAAGTCGATTTTTAAATTTTTTTCTTTTTATTCTACCCACAACTAGCCTCAGCTCCAGTCCCAATAAAACTACGAGTAGTAGTACGTAGCTGTTTGGGACTGGAGCTCAGGCTACCCACAGCTGTCCTAAATATAGAAATAGCTATAACAATTCGAAATAAATTATTTAATTCGCCTATTACTCGCATATATCCTCTTATCCTCTGAGTCCAGCCTCGTTACAAGCTACACAGTTAATTGAGTATTTCATACAAGGGACTGTCTCAAAAATATAATCCACGGAGGAGAGTACTGAGTCAACGATGGATTGTTTTGTTTGTACCAAAGAAGCACATATATACACTAAATAAAAAAAGAGAAAATGGTGCAGGAAATAAACTACCGTATTTTCTCGATTTAGGGCCAACTCCTCCCTCCCCCCTAACTTCGATTAAGCACCCTTCACCCCTTCACTTACTTTACCTAATATAAAAGTTTTGTTAAAATGTTGTCTTCTTAATAATTATAGTATAGCATTTTAATTAAAGAACATCTAATAAAGAGGGTATCCATCATCTGTTAAATTTAAAAATAAAGAAACACGGGACAATAGAACAAGCAACAGAAGAATACATTTTTTTTAAAGTAATTTTCTTTCTTTATTAAAAACTTCTTCTTTTTATTTTCCATTACAATTTCTAATTTGCAAGGGATATTGTTAAATATAAATTCATTTAAATAACATGTACCATAAGGTTTTAATGGTCCCTAATTGCTTTTTAATGTTTGCATTATTATTACTATTATTATTAAAACACTGGAAGAAGGAAGCTTCCCAAAATCAAAAGACTTCAATTGCTAAAATTCTAAACAATTGATCTCTTATCATTGAATTGTTTGAAGTCTCCAAAGATTGAGGAAGAAGCTTCAGGGAAATATAAAATGGACGGCAATTGCCAATATCAAATTTCAGAATGGTATCACATTTTTTCGGCTCATTGGACCGAAAACGCAATTTGGCCCCTTTTTGTCCGAGTGGACACAATCGAAAATGTTTGGCAAGACCTTATGAAATATCGCCTCGAATGCTGGCACCTAATTTAATTGTTGCTATAGACCCTATTCACAAATACATGAGAACGAGGCGTGGGCTGCTCAAAGTAGAACTTGTTGCAATACAATAGCTTCCCTTTGTGCAGTCTCTGCTCAAAAAGAAAGTTATTGCATTACAACAAGTTTCTACTTTGAGCAGCCAACGCCTCGTTTTCATTCTGTGAATAGGTATATTGGTTGTCTCGGTACTCTACTCTGTATAGGAAATTAACATTGTCATGTTAGAATAAATCTTTTGTAATAAATACGAGCGATTCTGAAAAAGCATGACGTCAGCAAGAAATAAAAAACAAAGATGACGGATGAAACTTTTATTTTTCAGAAAAATGTGAACCAAAAAATTACTCGATTGCATAAATTCCATATTTGGTAACGGCAGGCCCAAATAAGTAAATTTCACTTCTCGGAAAATTGCTGATGCCATGCTGAATCATAAGAATATTTATTTTAACGATCTTGGAAAAAATTACTTTATCCCATTGGGAAATCCACAGTAAAGACGCTAAGAGAGTTTTTAAGCAAACTTTGAACAAGTTTTTGTGCACTGGGATTACAGTAAGGTTTAAGCATTACTTTTTAATATATATAACTTAATGTGAGATTTATGAGAGATAATCTTCTATTAGAAACCAAACCTCAAACGAATAGACTTTAATGTAATTACTAATAGGTATAACAAATCTATCAGAAACATCTTGTTCCCAGCTCTTATCTACAACCACCAACAAAAATACTTAAGATAATGTGAAATTCGTGAAGCATTACAATTTGATTAACCAGACAAACTGCGTTAAAATTCGAATTTGTTCCAAGAGCCTGGGCACTAGGCTGCTAAAAACAACAGAGTTTGACGAGGTTACGAAAAAGACCTAAGATCCTAAATCACGGTGACAAATCTCTAGCGACTCCTCGTGGTCATTTTCAAGACTGATTTTTTACTTGTGGTGTGTATTGTCTGATGAAATTCGTAAAATGTTTATGTAAAGGGTTCGTACTAGTAATCATCGTCGTTCATTCCGATACGTTTGCCCAATGTGCAAAAACCTGTCCAAAGTCAGCTGTAAAGACGTTTTAGAACGTCATTTAACGTTATTCTAGCGTCTTTACTGCGGACTTTGAACAAGTTTTTGCCCACTAAGTGAATGCTTACCTACGGGCTTCTCGTGTGGAAGACCTCAATGTATGAGATATTAAGTCTATTCGGATAAACCTCTGAGATAAACCTCGAGGGACTTCTCATGGTTATTCTCCACACTTATGTTTTACTTGTGGTTTATACCCATTATTTATGACCTTGATTGTAGTCTCTTGCACGTTCGAAATAGCGGACGTTTACGGCATTTATTTTTGCATATAATAATTTTGTTCAAAAATTCAAAATTGCCAGAAAGTCTCCAAAATTATATGACGAGTAACGTCATCGCCTCTTTAACCAAGTTATTGGATTCCATACAATTTATATTCATGCATAGGTAAATCTTCAATCTATATAATGAAACTTTAACTGGACTGGACTTTCAACGTTTCGCATTACTGGCTTATGAAGCAATTCGATTTCTGGAACTATTCTATAGGTGCGTTCAATTGTCATTTTGCCAGTGGAAGTGATTCACCTATGAATGTGTTTGAATGTGTGCAAAGTTCCACATTACTGTCACAGCAAGAAATTCTCAATGACGTCATAGAGGTGTGAAAATCGACCTTATTCTGTAGATATTTCTGAATAATTATTATAATTTTACATTTGTTTAAATAAACAATTATCTATTATGACGCATGTAGCTAATTCATTATTACCTTGTAGCTACAATTCGATGTGCAGGAAAAGAATCGAGGTGAATTATTCACACTGACAATATAGATGAATTCACAGTTATTTCTTTTGTGGCGAATGATATAACCTCAATATTCAAAATTACACCTCAGAAATTTTGCTTTAACTTATAGAGCGCGAATTAGCATCTACATACGTTATATGTGCAATCGAATGAGTCCCAGCTGGTAGCTAATAATTTCGCAAAGATATGGCCATTTGAACTTTTAAAGCATGAGTTTTAAATAATTTTAAATGATCTATCACGGATCCAGGTTATATTTAAGGAAGCTAAGTAGTTATATTTCGTAATTTACTTATTTATTAAACTTTTGGTAAAATTGCAAAACTCGGGCGTGTGCGGAGAGGGAGGAAAGTTCCTAGCAACGGGTTCCGGTAGTCCGTTGCTAAGGACTTTTTCTACCTAGGAGACTCTGAAAAATCCTTTTTTAGAATCTTTATTATCACAAAACATGTCAAGAAGCTATTCTATTGTGTTCCTATATAGATGTTCTAACTTTTAAAACCAAAAAAAAAATCAAAAGTCGAAGATTGGTACAGATTTTTAATGTATAGGGCCACTTTAAAATTTGACGAAGAGATAAGGTGCGAATCTGGAAAGCCCGGTGCCCGTGATAGGTCTTATTCAATGCAATAAAAATATGTAATTTCGTTTACTGTATAGTAATAAAAGGTAAAAGAAGTGCAAAGCACATTATGTGAGAACTGAATCTCCACTAAATGAAACCATCCTATTGGTTGATTTTCCGCAGTTAAGTCAATCACATGTCGCAATAGATCTTCCAAAAATGTTACCAAAAGAGGCTGAAGAAACTTTTATTCAATTGTTTTTTTTTCCATTTATGGTCGATTGCGTTTAAATTTTAATATACAAGTGTGCATAAAAACTATGGTGAGACTCAATATCATTTATTCACCCTTTCAGTAGCCTGATCTCCAGTCCCAACTATTACGAGAAGTAGTCGCACTACGAGTAGTAGTCGTAGTGGTTAGGACTTGAGACCAGGCTATACATAGCAAATATTATTATTATTCATCTAACCTACAATAACGTTACAACCACGCCACAAGTAAATCGTAAATGCAAAAAATGACCACGAGAAGTGATTAATCGAGTAGACTTACTTTTTGCAAAGTCGAGAAATTTTGTTGTTTTTAGTAGCCTAGTACACAGGCTCTTAGAACGTAAACAAATGCGAATTTTCTTGCAGTTCGTCTTGCTAATCAAAATTTAAGGCTTTTTATCTAAGTTGAGATTTCGAATTTTTGCACGAATTTCACTGTGAGGGATTGTAGATTTCATGTCTTCTTTGCTGTAAAATTAAGATATATGAAAAGGAGGTTAACGTACATAAAGTCATGTTTACAAGTACGTCTTTCAAAATAAGTTTGAGCAACTAATCCCAGTAGGCAAAAAACTTGTTCAAAGTCCCCAGTAGACATTATAATAACGTCGTTCGACGTTGTTCTAGCGTCTTTACTGCGGACTTTGAACAAGTTTTGCTTGTTATTGCAAGCTCGTTGGCATTAATATTCGCCGACGCACGCTTCAGTTAAACACTCTCAGACTTCCGCAATATAATAAAACAATGTCAACTTTTAACGAACTTTTATAAAACGAAACCAATCAAATGCAAAATCATGGATTCTACGCTCTTCTCCGTAGGTAGAATTAATAAAATAACTTACCTCTCTTTGTAGATCAAGTTCCAAACGATGTCTGATACTTTTCAACATTTTGTAATCGTTGCATTGTAGAGCGTGTTTTTCGTACATTTTCAATAATCTTCCTTGTAGAAAGTGAAGTATATTTTCCAGGAAAACTCTAAGTTAGAATTCTAATAATTACAGTTAAATCTGTATAACTCTATATCTTCATCAGAAGAACTATAGCAAATCCTTAGAACAGATCAGAAGGTCAATAAAAAAGAATTTTTTTCTTCAATAATTCGAATAATATATTTGAATTATTTTTCGAACACAGATTCGCGCATGCGCAATATAAGTTTATCGAAGCGTGAAATTATTCCATGGTGAGTAGGTCAAAATGCGATTCGATATAAATGTTCGCCTATTATAAACTTAATAAGCGTACAGAAAAAATTAAAATTGAAATATATTAGCAAACCCGTGGACACCCCGTGGTCAAACGACGATTAAACAGTGTTCTAAACATTGCGTAAATGTAATTTTACTGTCATTTGAACATGATGTGCCCAGTGTTTGTAATAAATTGTCATTATCATTGAGCAAGTCAAAATGAGAGCATTTATTTGTGCAGAGATAATAACACTGACCTCGCTTGTGCATAAACAAAAAGGCTTCTAAATATGACATATGTTTTAAAAGCGGAACAGCAAACTGAACAATTTAAACACAAAAGTATATTTTTCTGTGCTTTCTCTCTCGTATATCTTATAGGGTGCTTATTCTCGAGAAAATGTCTGCTACAATATATGCTTATTTCCTACTAAAATATATCTTACCTATTACATCCAAATAGACACGAGGTGGTGTTAGCAAATATATCCATTCGATATTTGCTTTCAGTTGTCAAAGATGGCGTCTGTGAAATAACTTGTTAACTTCAACTGGGTAGCGCACGCGAAGTGGGAGCACAAACTTGTTCAAAGTTTACAGTAAAGACATTACAATCTTGGACAAAGACAAAGTGATATTTTTGTAAAAATTTCACCCTAGAGAAGAAGTCTATAATTTTGATTAGCAAGACGAATGGCGCGGAAATTTGAATTTGTTCCAGAAATTTGGGTACTAGGCTGCTGAGAACAACAGAATTCGTCGAGTTTGCAAAAAACTCCTAAGATCTTAAGTTCTGAGTCTACTTGATAAATATCTGAGATAAATCCTTGTGGCGTGTATAGTTTGTAGAAATTTATAAAATGTCAATGACTTAATGTCCCAAATTGTAACAATATTGTTCTAGGGTCTTTACGACGGACTTTGAACATGTTTTTACCCACTGGAAAGAAAGTTGAAATTACAATTCTTATAAAAACATCCACGTTTACTTTTCTCTTGCATATGTTGAAAATATAATTTCGTAACATGAAAATTTTTAATAGAACTTAAAGTTGCATAATCACCCTATTTTGTTCAAATTCTAAAGTCTATATCAAGTTCACTATTGGCAATTGCTGATCACACCCTGAAAATTACAGCATTTATAAATAACAGGAAGTGGGTCAAATAAGCAATTAGATTACCAAAAACTAGCTACAACTTTATATAGTCACGCAGAAAAGCGATGAAATTTGGCCGTACAATATGGCTGCCACACAGTTAGCATAAAAAATACAAAAATTCAATCACTCGTATCTCCACTAATAGTTAATTTCTTTAAAGAATGAAAGTTTCAGAATGTGTTACTGACATTACAAGCTTTCATGTTATTTATTTGGAATTTTGACCAAAATAAGGTGATTATTTGACTTTAAGGTAATATTAACAACACCCAACGCTAAAACAACGTCTTCGATGTTGTTCTAGCGTTTTTACTGCTGACTTTGAGCAAGTTTTTTGGTTACTGGGCAGGAACATATAGATATTTGCAGGAAGATATCTACTATTATGCAGCCCGCAAAAACCTGTTCAAAGTCAGCAAAATAACGTTGGAACAACGTCGTTCGAAGTTGTTCTAGCATCTTTACTGCGGACTTTGAACAAGATTATTCCCACTGGGATGCTACTAAGTCACAGCGTGCGCACGACGTTAGAACAGAGTAGATTTATATATTGAACGGTGGGATGAACAAGAATAAAATATTTCAAAGAATAACTATTTTATATATCTACAATGTAAAAAAAAAACATACATACATTTTGACAAAAAATAAACGTCACACAATTCAGTGTTGTAAATAAGAGCAAATAATCACTGTAGAGGAAGAATTTTTGAGCATTGCTTCAAGCTTTCCCTCCTCCACAGTGATTATTTGCGCTCTTACTTTATTACTGCAATTACCCTGGGTATAAGGATTAATTTTTAAATTTTAAATTCAAAAAACTGGTTAATCCTCCGCGTCCAACCACCTGTTTTATTAGGCTTACCCAACACAGATATGTTGCCTTAAATTCAAGTCTGAATTGAAGTTACCATGACAGGTCCTCGTGATACCAAGATACTGCAGCTGCCTTCACAATATTTTGTATAAGTTAACTATGAAGATTGTTATCACTCAAGTAAGCTCAAAATAACTGTCGAACACCACCTGTGAAGTGTTTTTTGTGTACAGATTTCAGCTGCAAAACTGAAAACTGTACTCAAAAGTACTTCATCACAGGTGATGGAACATAAAAATAGTGCTTTTTCTATTTCATATGCAAAAGTACTGATTGTCTATGAGGACACTGTCCCTTTATAGAGGTATCCTTTAGATTTTACTAATTGTCTATATAAGGACACTGTCCCTTTATAGAGATATCCTTTAGATTTTACGGGAAACGTGGAGGTGTTATTTTTTACATTTATTACCTTTTGTGTTTTTATGTGCAGAAAAATATAAGAAATATTTCAGTTCACACATACAATAGAAATAATCTATACAAGAGAACTGAATCTTACCATTGATTGGTTCTATAGAAACCAGCCAATCTCAAAACAGTAGAGTCAATACCGTAAATCATCTATTCAATGCTCTCCATCTCTTTAACGCTTTCCTCTAATAAACGCCTCTCTTATACGAAAGAAATATATTTTATAAACGCCCTTAATAAAACGGAAACATTGATAATTTCGTAGCGCCCTTCTCCACAAGTATTAATTTTGGGACCAATCCCCTCTCTGCAAAAATTCATTCAAATAGTCGAAGAATCGAACACTCACGTGACTGGTACAACACCGACGGCTACTCCAGCACCACTTCTAGCATCTGGCATTGGTTTAACAACTCTCCATTCACCATTATCAGGTTGATAAACCTCCACACTATCTAGAAAGCGTTCACCATTGTACCCTCCTAACGCAAATAGTTTATTATGGACAACAGTTACACTTAAAGCGCTACGATGATCGTTCATTGGTGTAATCATGGTCCATTTATCTTCTAGGGGACAATAACGTTCAACACTGTTTAATTGTGCAATTCCGTTATAACCTCCCAACGCATAAACATGTCTAAATAAAGTATAGGGCAAATTAAGTGGGCGGTGTTCGAAATAAAAACAAATCATCTCTGTGGAGGATGGATTTTTGCTACAAAACCTGAAGCTATGCTCAAACATCCCTCCTCCCCAGTGATTATCTGCTCTATATTTCGAACACTGGGAATGTGCTATTTTAACAAACGTATAATTGGGTATGTGTTACGTGTATAGATGCAAAAAATAAATCTACAATTATAAATCTACAATTATCACTCCTCCACAGTGGTTTTATTCGCTCTCATTTCAAACACGGTGGTGTATTTTTGCCAAATTTAATCTAAGCCAAACATGAGACGCTAATCACAGTTAACTTTGTGCGTTTTTGCAAAGATATTCAATCTCCTTAACCCCCCATACTTTTTTTCATAACTTTTGAATGAATCGCTTATAAAACCTAGAGATTTTGAGACTTTTGTATTATAGGAATTTGGTAACTAGGAATAATTTTGTAACGTCATCGTAAGTAATGACGCCATCACAAAAATAATTATGCAAAAATGTAGCATTCCAGGGGATAAATAGAAGAGTTATGGGACCTACCCATTTAAAGTTGTGACACCAGCTCCACTTCTTGGTGTATTCATCGGTGCAATATATCTCCATTTGTCAGTTTCTGGACAATAACATTCTACAGTACGTAATCGATTTTCTGAATCAAAACCACCAACAGCATACAAGAGACCATCTAATACAGCAACACCCACACCTACAAAGAATAGAATGGTTGCCATTAGTTACTGTGTAAAAGAAGATATTCCATTGGTAAATATTGGTATCACATGATACATGATATCTGCAACGTAATATCATCTTTTTCAGCTTTCGCATGGAAGGTTCGTTTAGATAACTTAGGGGAAGCATTTTTGAGATAAGAGGTAGGGGTTTGTGAAATGAAGCTGCCTATTTACAGCCCCAAAATTACCCGCGTTTCTTTATTGTTTATCTTTAAGTCAAATAGCCAGTTCTTCAGGTTAGTATCTCCGCATGTATCTACCTTGATTGAAGCATTGAATCAGTAGGCACAAGTTCCTTGGACCAGCAAAAGTAAAAGCTTGTGTATGCAATTGGCATAAAATTGGACAATGTTTCTTGTGCCTGGACTCTTTCAAGAGGTGAAGATGCCAGCAATTTGTCAACGAGAAAGAGATAATTGCTGCTAGTTCATTATGAATTTTAAAAATTTAGTTTGTGGTCTTACATGCAGGTGAATACGGTATTGAATACTACATGCAGTCGACTTACCCATCCTCCTCGTATTCATTGATGCAACAGGTATCCATTCATCTGAATCAGCATCATATTTCTCCATTGTATTCAAATGAATCATACCATCGCTACCACCAACTGCATATATAGTCCCATCTATTGCCGCTACACCCAACCGATGACGCGGTGTTGTTAACTTTGCTACACTATTCCATTCATTTGCAAATGGATCATAACATTCTACTGAATCTGAATCTAATTTATCACTTGAGGAATTTGTACGACCACCAACAAGATAAAGCATACCACCTTAATATTAGCACAACCAAAATATATTTTCGTAAAATTATATTAGTGTTTGAAATTAGAGCAAATAACCAAAGCGAAGGAAGGATTATTTTAGCATAACTTTGGGGGCCTCCTCCACAGTGATTATTCGCTCTTATTTCATACGCTGTATACCAACTACTATACCAGCCAGCAAGTTGCAAATTAGTCTCCAAAGATGCTCCTCCACAGGAGAATGCCGACGTAAATTCAGAGGCCTGACCATATATAAAACCACAAAACCAAGTTCTACTATATTAACAATATTGCTGAGTTCTAAGATGTAATCAGACAACCAAACGATCTTGCATTTGATTGTTTTTTTCGTACGAACTCGTTTAGGGGTCCATGTAAAGGCTGCCTTAGAGATGCCTCATGAAGTCATTACTTAACAAATATGAAGAATAGTAGAGTCAACCAATCAATGATTTCCTTCGAAGATGATACTCAGGCTACGAAAGGTTATATGCTCAAAAATACCTCCTCCATGGTGATTATTTACACTTATGTTGAGCACTTATTCGTTTTTGCGCTTACCTACAAACACAGCACCAGCACCACTTTTAGGTTTTGGCATTTCACCAAGTTTCATCCATACTTCTGTATCAGGGTTAACACATTCATATGATGCGTAAGATCTTTTGTTATATCCTCCCATGCAAAATATAACTGTATTTCCGAATGGTATACGTTTACTTACAGGTACCCAGTTTATATCAATATCCTAAAATCAAAGTAACAGTACAAAAAGTGGCCAACAAAACCAAGCGAATATTAAACCTAGCATGCATCATATACATCACACATCGTAGTACTAAGCATACACTATGGAAGAATGCTATACCTTATTTGTATGGAATATCGCGTGGGAATAGATTTTGCGCTGACGTAAGGTGCACGAAATTCAAACTGAGTGAAAATTAATCCACGTGAATAGCTTTCGAAATTTTTTACCCAAAATAAACCCGGAAATGTCTGTCAAACCCATTTAAACTAAAACCCTTTAGCATAGTCCTACCGCATTTCAGCGGTTTTAATTCACACACACGGGATTCGAATATTTTGAAATTCGTGGTCAACATTCAGGTTTGAATCAAATGTATGTGATGTATATACATATATATTTTAGTCAGTTAGGACAAGAATTTCAAAGTCAACAAAAATCATGAGAAAATCATGAAAAAATAATTTTGGTGAATGAAAATAAATTCGCCAGCGTACCACGCTTTTTCGGTCCATTGGCCTAAAAACTCAATTTGTGCCCAAAATTTGAGCCCTTCTAGAATATCGCCACAAATACTGGTACTGAATTTCAAAATAAGATAATAGTAATTAAATGTTTTATGGCCCTAAAGTGAATACACATTGATGCACATTAATGTTACTTTATCATCTCAAAATTGAGGAGGGAGCTTCCCCAAAAAACAAAATGGCTGCAAAACAAGATTCACAGTCAAAGTCTCATAGAAAAGTTAATTTTTAAAAAATAAGTCCAAATGTGATTCTGGTCAAATCCTTATAAACTGAATTCAAAATATTTGTGTAATGTCAATTTCTACCAATGGAATTTCTATAATTTCTTTCTATGCGTGTGCATTTTCAGTTCCATTTTCCGTTTTCTGAAGTGGAAAACAGCCTTTAGACAGTTTCCCCAATTATACTACTTTTGAATAATAAAGTTGTTTTATTTAACTTTTGAAATTAAAAACAGATACGGTTTCCTGATTATGCCGTAAAACGCACGTGTTGAAGAAGACAGACAAGAGAAGATATGTAAACTTTGTAACCTTGGCAATTCGAGTCGCTCACTTGCACTCTTCCAGCCCTCATGTTATATGGTTTTCATGTGAATCTTGTCACAAGGTTAAGGGGTCAGATATAAAAAGGTACACAGAAAAAATGAATAATATTTCAAATAGTCAATCAACTTTTTTATTGTTATTGTTGGAATTTATGTGCGCGATGATAGGCGCACCTTGGACTTAACTTTTGAAAAAATTCCTTTTTCGCCAATACTCGGTCCTAAATTGACAAAATTGAAAAAGATTTGGCCAACAGTCTCGTAATATTGCCTGGAATGCCATCAAATTTCAGGATGGTACCACGGATCATTTTTGCCAAAACTCGGGACTGAGTGGACGAAATCTAAAAAAAATTGGCTAGCCCTTTTAGAATAACGCCACAAATGCTGGTACTAAATTTCAAAATGCTAGTACTTCGGGAACATGGTCTATTAAAAAAAGTGGGACGCCGTCATCACAAAGTGAAATATATAGCAATAACCCATCCAAACTTTGTTTGGTGGGCTAAAATCAACATTTTCGGGGGGATTCGACAAAGGTAATTATACAACAGGGGCGCTTAAAAAATAATTTAGATTTCTTGGGGGGCGCTTATTTAACAGGGGCGTTTAATTGACCAGAGGCATTTAATCAATCATTTGTACAGGCTATATGTATAAGTTATACACATAGTATATATGTATTAGTACATGGGCTATGTGTATACACGTAAGGTTGCATGTATATAGGTCATATAGGCTGTGTAGTAATGTAATGTATATATGCTTTACAAATATATGTATATAGTCTATAGGCTATATGTAGTTAGGTTAGACTATATGTATGTTGCAACATACATATCATAATGATATAATCATGAATAATAATGTGATTTAAAACACATGGCTTCTCTGTACAAGAAATATATTAAAAACATGTTGGCTTCTCTTTTTATTAACAAAATGCAAAAAATTAAATATAATGAAACCCTAGACAATAGAAGAAAGTAATGGAATAATATATTATCAAAAAACTTGAAGAAGCGCTGGGATCGAGGTTGTAATTCATGAATATTTTGTGGGCTTTAAACCCCAACTTAGTTCTCGCGAACATTCAGAAACACTTCCTTCGAATTCACATTGGGACTAATTAATGACGATAAAAAATCATATACTAACTTATGGTGTATTAATTATGTTTCACAACCCTTAGGTACGAAAAGGAAGCTTTCCGAAATCAAAATGGATTCCGATTCCAAGTTTCCATTCCTCCCTTATAATTTGGGTATAATAAAGTTTGGAGTACATGTTGTCAAACATCGGTCCCGAGTGGACGATATCAAAATATTTTTGGTTAGCTCTTACGAAATATTGCCTCGAATGATGGTACCAAATCTCCAAATGGTAGCACTTATGGACATTGTCTAATAAGGAATGCAAGCAAAGTAACCGCAAAGTGATAATAATAGCCCATTTAAGATTTAAGATTTTGTCACTTTAATTGTGTTTTTTGTTGCCTTTTATTTTTTGTTAAAAAATGATTCTATGTATAAATTAGACAGAAACTTTCAAGAAATTCTTAAGAAAATTCTGAGCCTAATTTCAAGGAGTTGCTAAGAAAAATGAGTCTAATTTCAGGTCCAAAAAAAACATTCTCTTATACAAAAATGTGTAAAGCAGAACTTACATTTAAAACATTTTGTAGTAAACCGACAGAAAACCTGTCGGAAGTGATTAACTCACAGCTTTCCAGTTGACTTGTTAAGAATGCTTTTGGTAGAAGGTGTAAACGAACAAGTGCTAACAACTGTGACATCTTCAATTTACGCAACTTAGTATTATGTGTAATCCAAAGCATAGCTGCGTTAAATACCTGGAAATTAAATTTGAAACTAAATAAAAAGTCACATACTCTGTTGTTAACAGAATTATCTTGAAAATAATCTTCAACAATTTATCAATCCACACATAATAGTAACTGCTGTTGACATGATCTATGGAGTAATATTTATTGAGCACTAACAATAGTATTGTATTTAGGCTTTGTCTATTGCATCTCACAGCTATTTATATTTAAAAATATTCATTAATGTAGAAGGGAATGGACACAGAACAGCAAAGGGATTATATGTGAACATGTTTTATATACATCACAAAAAGATCTGCAAGGATTGTGAATTCCACTATCAAATTCTGGAAATACTCCTCAGAATATGGTACAATAGTTTAAATAATGTTGATAAGGAAATAACGAAATAGAGACTTTTTAAAGAAGATTTTTGGATAAGATGATAACCTACATATAGATTAAATGAAAAGGCATTTGATAAAGTACTGTGAGTAATTCTGCAGTAATATGTGCTGAAGTTGGTAAATTATTACCTCCTATTGATCAACATCAAAATAGACCTGTCTGATTAAGAAAAAATAGAGAGCAACAATAAAATTGCAACATGATTGATTTGACCAACTTTATAACTGGCTTGAAAAATATATCAAACACTCTTTCAATAATATTCGTGTTACCAATTGCAGGCATTAACATCTAAAGATTTGCAATTTAACCTAAATTCTCTGATTCAGCATGACATCGTCACTATTTTTCTGTAAAAAATGTTTGCACATTCTAGCATAAATAATGTGAAATGGGCCATGTTTGAATGTTTTTTGAAGTCTAGAGGAAAGCTAAATATTTTGCATTGATTTTCAACAAAATAAACCATAAAATCTTATTTTCCCCTGAGTTTACTGTATGCATTACGCTCCGAGTTAGGAAACTGCAGTGTATTTACACTATAAGATATTGGATTCTTGTGAAGTTACTGTTTCACTTACTACCTTGCATCCAGGACTTTTTGAAAGTGCTCTGTCAAGAAACTTTGAAACTTTTAAATGCTGGGGTTATGGTTGCTTATAACACAAATATGATTTCTAAATATTTCAGCGTTGTAAATCTCTGATAATATCCCTCCCCCCCCCCCCTACAAAATAAAAAAGGAGAAAATCTCCCTGTACATAACCCAATTGTCATGTACTTAGATTTAGCAGTGTAATATTTTTATACTTGAAAAAAAAACTAATATGCGCCATCATATAAAAAACAAAGTACTTGCTATCTTTTTAATTATTTTCGTAAGTCCCTAGGTAAACTTCCCCCATTTCCCGAGTGTAAAAGATATATAATAATATAAATATTAAAAGCTTGTAACTAAGCACACAATCGATTTCTTAAAATTGAAGAAATATTAGACCACTATGAAGCTCTCCGATTATATGATTTTGTTGCAATTTTCTGAAAACAATGGTGCAGTATCGTCTAAGGAATATTAGCCTTTAGCTTATAATGTAAGCCAAGCAATATTGACTTCTGGTCTATGTATGCGAGTGTATAATAATCTTTGATTATTGTTCACAACTTTGGACACCAATCAAGGTGGGACAATACCAGAATTAGAGCTGATACAAAAATCATTCATTAAAAATATAAACGATATGCAGAAACTAAATTACTGGGAACAGTTACACCAACTTAAAATGTACTCATTACAAAGAAGGAGAGAAAGATATTCAATTATTTATGTATGGTGTATCTTGGAAATCTTGTTCCGAACTTCAACCATCAAGAAAATGGTGAAGTCATTGGTGGCATTGAAGGATATTTAATAGCATTCCTAGATATGTCAGAAACATTACATATGTACCACACAAAAGATTATTTTAAACATAAATTAGATGAGTTCCTATCAAAAAATACCAGATGAACAACTAATTCCCAATTATGTTGGAATGTGTTGTGCAGAATCTAACAGTCTGGTTGACATGACCAAAAGCATTGGACTCAACGAGTTAGATGGATAGAGACCATATCAAAACTACATCAATTAAATCAAGTAAGTAATATTTAAGAATATGTCTCTAGAACTTCACTCTACTCTAATCCTCTGATTCGGTAAATGTCGGTTGCCATTGGAATCGCCACTGAATAATCAATATTGCGCTAATACTTCCTGTAACATTCCATAAAACACTACGGAGCAGTGGGTGAAGACGTAGGTGGAGCAAGTGGGAGAATACGTTGAAACATAAAGATTTTTAGCCTACGGAAGATCAAGAAACCCAACTCCGCTTGGAATGGATAAGTTTTGCCTTTTTATTTTTTTATTTTTTTTAATATAATTTATAAAAACTTCTTCAGTAAAAATATTTTGGATCAATTTTTTCTTAAAACTGCACTCTTTTTCACCCACAGCAAAATGATGCTGACATCATAACGAATCGGAGAAATAATAAAAATATAAAGCTAATACATACTTCAACTTCAGATCGTATACATAATTCATTCTGATTTAGTAACCATCGAACTCTTTCAAATGGAAGGCTTAAAAATTCTTCTTCTTTAAAGATTTTACTAAAATGTCTGTAACAGTAGTTCCTAGCAACAATTTTCAGTTGTAAACATCCATGCATTTCAGCAAAAGCATAAATCCCCAAGCAGTTTGTTGGATCAAGTTGTTTTTCAAGAAACTCGCAGCACTTTTGCTGCACCAAATTTACTTGTAAAATTGTAGCAACTCGTAGCAACGTTTGTACGTTCTTTTGATTTATACTTAACTTTGATGTGTATACAAAGTTTATAATAATTTCAACTGAAGCAGGATCCATATCTTTCAAAGTAATATTATCTTGGCGACTCTCGATCAAATCGTGAGTAAACATTGAATAAAAATAAGGTACAGATGACGCTAAAAGAAGTTTATGAGCTGATATTTCCTTGCTACCAACATTAATTGTAACATCACAAAACATTTTGGAATTCTTTAGGGTTTCTATCTTTGAAAATACCTCTTTTCTATGGTCTTCAGACAAATCAAATTTCATCTTGTCAAAACATTCCACCACAGCATTGGGTGCCATCTTCGATATAAACATCTGGTAAACCACCGCTGCTAGATTTAGCGACAGCGGATCGGCAAAATGACTCACCAGTTCCAGAAACTAGAGTTTGTCAACACTTCTGGTGTGACTTGTTTTTTTACTCTATTTTTCTGTTGTTACGGATGATAGACCGACCCGTGTTAGCTACGCATAACTTTGCATGATTTTTGTTGCGTTTTTATTTGATTTTAATCATAAATTTTTACCTATTTTATAAGTAAACATTTGACTTAATGCATAGAATTTGTAGAAACTGTAGAAAAAACATATTAATCAAAAGTTCGTCCATCATAAACAACCCTGTAATAACTTTCTGAAAATTAAATTCTCTTCTCCTACTCAATACATACGTAACATTACGTACGCAACCTCGTTCCAGAAATTCTTGTCTTCGAAATGTTTTGCTCTCCGCATTTCGATTTGAAAAGAAAAAGGCAAGAAGTCTTGGGAACGAGGTTGATTATGTACGAACTTTGTTCTAATGGCTATTTTATCCGTCCTTGCATCTGTAAATAATGCAGTGTAGAGATGAGGTTGCCATTCTTAAGAATTTTATAAACATTTTAATCATACTTTCCCACGAGTAAGTGCTACCTCGTTCCAGGTTTATTCTGCTTTTTGATCGTCAAAGATAAGTGACCATGTGTACACAGGGCGTATTCCAAAACCACCGACCACTGACCAACCGACCAGTGTTGAACCGACCAACCGACCAGTAAAAACCGACCACCGACCACCAACCAGAAAAAAATTAAAGTCGCATTACCGACATTTTTTTTTTCTAATATATATATATTTTTTTCTAATAATTTCTTCTGCCACCATTTGTGCTCACCGTTCACCTCATCTCATAAAAACCACCGTCTGAAGTAATATTTTAGAGCAGATCATTTAATTAATATTTATTATATATTTGGCAGACCAAATTTTTTTCTAATTTTTATTCCTACGGTATACTTGTTCTTGAAAACGAAAAATATATATTTCGTGGATCATGTTGCATTTATATTCCAATCCCTGTAAGTGAGGAATGGTAGAAATCTTAGCATGTCAGAACAGTAGACCTATCCACAAATAGATGGAACTATGCGTTGGCTGCTTAAACCAGAAACTTGTTGCAATGCAATATTTTCTTTTTGTGCAGAGAAGAGCAGACAACACCTCGTTTTCAATGTTTTCATGTACTTGTGAATAGGTCTATATGTTTCACGTATCTCTAGCTGTGGTTTACCTTACAGTTGGAGGCGATAAAGAAAAGAAGGATATTGAGCTTCCGATTACTTACCAGAAATAATAAGCGATAGATGTTTGAACTTGGAGATGGAACAAGAAAGAATGATCCTGTGCGAAAAACCTTGTTCAAAGTTTGCAGTAAAACGACACTAGAACAAAGTTAAAAAATTCTAGCGTCTTTATTACGGACTTTGGACATTTTTTTGCTGACTGTGGATAGCCTGAGCTCCAGTCCCAAACTACAACAAGTAGTAGTTATTACTTGTTGTAGTTTGGGACTGGAGCTCAGGCTAACTGGGGAAGGTTTGCCAGGTATCTGTTACCATTGTTAAATATGAATTGGTTTTGTCACCACATACGCGTGACAAGATTAACTGAGAATGAGCTTTTCGCCGAAAACACGTCCAAAAGAAAATGTGTATGAATTTGATTCAGGAAACCACAACAGTCATATACTCTATACAAGCATATATTTACATGGCTTTTTAGAGACACTAATACGTAGTTCTCAAAATATTTGTTTAATAAGAACTGGAAATGAACTTAAACAATACTTTTGACTCTTTTGTGATGGTCATGACCCCCTGATTTTATAAATTTTGTCACATATTTTTTCCTTTTAATATCAATATTTAGGAGGATTTCCACTAGGCAAATTCTTTCGCGCAAATTTTAAATGAAGCCATTACATTGGTTGAAAGCAACGTCACCTGTCACCTGACGTCACTTTCAACTAATGTAATGACTTCATTTAGAATTCGCGCGAACGTTTAAACATTAGAGAAAGAAACTACATAACTTATCGTTATCACTGCTATATATAGTAAATACGTCGGTACCGTCACTAACGAGTTAAGTACTGGAAAGGAAAATAAACAGAAGTGGTTAGAGTGCTTTTTACATTCATTGTTTTGGCTCCTCTGCGAAGGAGATCGAACAATTAGTATTTTATCGTTCTGTGTTTTATGTCTGCTGCGTTCCGT